>OY992894.1:2619231-2824231 GCA_963921405.1 Cepaea hortensis | reverse complement strand
AACTAACTAACTAACTAACTTACTAACTAACTAACTAACTAACTAACTAACTAACTAATTGACTGATTAATTGACTGACAGACTGACTGACCAACTGACGGACTAACCTAGAGACAGAAGCACACCCAGTAGTAGAGACTATACTTGAGTGTACAAGTGCCTCAAGATGAACCACAAATACATGTCACGTGTTGTCTGTCCACTGCCTCACGTGATCCAGACAAACCAGCAAGGTTGTACACATCAGTCGACTGACTGTTTCTGCTCTGTTTGTTTTGTTCACTTTGTCCACAACATGTGCTTCTTTACTGTTTCACTACTATTGACAAGGAAAAACAGAACAGTATGCAGCGCCGAACAGCCACTCTCAGCTTCCTTGATGAAGAATACCCACAGGATCTCTGGATCCGAGTCTACATAGATGGGTCAGCACAAAATGCTGTTGGAAATGGAGGAGCGGGAGTGTACATAGAATACCCAAATAATAGTAGGGACACAGCCAGAGTACCGACAGGAAAGTACTGCCATAACTATGATGCTGAAATTGAGGCAATCAAGATAACAACAAAGAAATTACTAAATATCAGCAATGGTACACAACCCGTGGTGCTATTGACAGATGCAAAATCAGTACTCGAGGCGATCCTGTCTGGGAAATTGCCAGTACTAAAGACACTACTTTCTGAACTTAGCAATCCGCATAAGGTCACCATACAATGGATACCATCCCACTGTGGAGTACCCGGGAACGACAGAGCTGATTGATTGGCTAAGGAAGGAGCAAAAGAAGAACAGCCTGATGTGCCCGTTACATACCACCAAAAGAAAAGAATGATCAGATTAGTCAGAAAGCCACCAAAAGCTGCTCAAGATGACTACCACGCTAGGGACAGACTAGAACAGGTAATTATTCTACGCCTCAGAACAGGACACAATAGATTACGCAACCACATGTATACACAATTCAAGATTGGTGACAGCATTGTGCACATGTGGATTGGAGTCGCAGACAGCAGAGCACATACTCCAAGACTGCCCAAAATATAACATATCTAGGCAAACATTCTGGCCTAGAGAGACGACAGTGGAAGATAAACTCTATGGACCGCTGAGTGAACTAAAAAAAAAAAAAGTTAAACTCATACACGAGACAACATTGCAGTTATAGACATATTTCAAGCGAACGAAAGAAGAAGAAGAAGAAGACTATTATTATAACCTGACGTGTGTGCACATCATTCTTCGCCGACTTTGACTACACCTGCGTCCTCCCACATTGCCACTGCTCACACGGTGTGAGCACATTCACCGTGAAATCCTCCTATATTCACACTCTTGTCTATCACATTATTTACACACACACACACACACACACACACACACACACACACACACACACACACACACACACACACACACACTTCCCATACATCTATTCTTCTTTCCAATTCCTGCTTCATTTCGTTTCACACATCCCTATCTCGATCTAAGTTTCATATTTCCATTTTTAGTTTTTTCTGTGATCGGATTACCTTCTTCAGATCCCCAATTAAATATTATAATTGTGTGTTGTTGTTATTGTTGTTGTTATAGTTCGTTAATACAGACTGCTAGAAACGCCCGCCACTGTTTGTCTATCTATTTCCTATCATCATGTGATTTTCTGTGGGCTTCAGAAAGTGAAGTTTGGTGCTAGATGTAATTTGTTAGGATTGGTGCTAGATATAATTTGTAAAGTTTGGTGCTAGATATAATTTAAGTTTGGTGCTAGATGTAATTTGTAAAGTTTGGTGCTAGATGTAATTTGGTAAGTTTGGTGCTAGATGTAATTTGGTAAGTTTAGAGCTAGATGTAATTTAAGGTTGGTGGTAGATGTAATTTAAGTCTGGTGCTAGATGTAATTTAAGTTTGGTGCTAGATGTAATTTGGTAAGTTTGGTGCCAGATGTAATTTAAGTTTGGTGCTATATGTAATTTAAGTTTAGTGCTAGATGTAATTTGGTAAGTTTTGTGCTAGATGTAATTTGGTAAGTTTGATGCTAGATGTAATTTGGTAAGTTTGGTGCTAGATGTAATTTGGTAAGTTTGGTGCTAGATGTAATTTGGTAAGTTTGGCGCTAGATGTAATTTGGTAAGTTTGGTGCTAGATGTAATTTAAGTTTGGTGCTAGATGTAATTTGGTGTAGATGTAAGCCTTGGTTGGCGGCTGGTCTAGGATCGAAGCTCCGACAGGCGGACAGTTAGAGCATTGCTTTGCTGATCCGGCAGCTTCTGCAGCTTGTCTTGTTCCAGATGTAGAGGTGTTACCTTTCCTCTGGAGTGAACTAGGCAGGCTGAGAGAGGGATCATGCTGCATGGGCAACACATGATCTCTATATTTTAGCCCAGGCTTTGTGCTATGGAGAGATCAGGATGGTGGTATATACATTCACTCACGCTCAGATGGCGGCCTCTGCAATGCTCAGAGATTGAAGGCCATGACCAAAATGAGGAGGGTACTGATCAGAGAGTTGCTTTTTGCAGATGATGCTGCAGTTACGACCCACTCTGAGGAAGAATTGCAATGTCTACTATCTGCATTCTCCAATGCTTGTTCTGAATTTGGTTTAACAATTAGCATAAAGAAGACACAGATTATGTCACAAGGTGCACATGGGGTACCATCAATCTTTATTGACGACGCCGAACTAAAGATAGTGACCATTTTACATATCTAGGATCAGTGGTAAATAGCAAATTATCCCTAGATCAGGAAATAAACAACCGGATTGGTAAGACAGCAAAAACAATGAACAGGTTAAGAAAAAGAGTCTGGGAGAACAGGAAGCTTACTGCCAAAAAAAAGTCCTTGTCTATCAAGCCTGTGTCCTTAGTACTCTTCTTTATGGCAGTGAAACTTGGACAACTTACTCACACCAAGAGAAACGTTTAAACAGCTGTCATATGCGGTGTCTGCGAAGAATTCTTGGTATTAAGTGGCAAGACAAAATCACAAATTCTGAAGTATTGGAAAGATCAGGTTGTGTGACGGTTTATTCCATGCCCAGTCTTCGTAGACTTAGATGGATAGGACGTCTTAGGAGGATGGATGTTGGTAGAATACCAAAGGACATCTTTTTTGGTGAATTACAGGTGGGTAAGAGATCTCAGGGTCGGCCTCTATTACGATACAAAGATGTGTGTAAGCGGGACATGATTGATACAGGCATTGATAATGCACATTGGGAGCAAGTCGCCGCTGAACGTGTTGCATGGAGGGCAAACGTCAGAAATGGAATAAAGACAAAGGATAAAATTATTGCAGATAAGTCACACACCGAGCGTGTGAGACGTAAAATGGTGCATGATGGTGGAAATGACCACGTGTTCACATGCACCCTCTGTGAACGAACATTTACAGCGCAAATTGACCTTATCAGTCATACTCGCTACCGCCATAGTTAAAAGTTATTATGCCTTTTTAAAGCACAAACTATCGTCTGTCAAGACGGCAAGGTGCCAATGAATGAGATGTAATTTGGTAAGTTTGGTGCTAGATGTAATTTGGTAAGTTTGGTGCTAGATGCAATTTGGTAAGCTGGTTCCAGATGTAATTTAAGTTTAGTGCTAGATGTAATTTGATAAGTTTGGTACTAGATATAATTAACGTGAAGTTTGATACGAGGTGTAGTTCACGTGAGGTTTGATACTAGATGTAATTATCCGGACTACGTCTTTCGATGCACGATTGCATTTCTCGGAGACTACTGGGGGTCGTCGCTGGAACTACGGAGCTCGTACTGTGTGCGACAATTTCGGGCAGCCCCCCCCCCTCCCCAATCGGAAAAAGACCAAGCCGTATGGGATAAAACCCGGTGCAATGAAGTTGATCCTCTCGACTTGTAAGACTCTTGACTATTGACGTCAAGTTTGGCAGTATGTGTAGTTGACGTACAGTTTGCTGGTAGATGTAATGTATTGAGGCTGCCACACATTCCCTGGTGAGATGAAAGCCCCTCATACCTGGTGTATTCTTATTTTAAAGTCTCTACCTGTCCCCCGGTCTGTGTTTTATATTGCTACCTAAATACGGCGACAATTTCACCTTTGGAAGGGAGGTGTCACCTTTGGAAGGGAGATTTCACCTTTGGAAGGGAGATTTCACCTGAGAGATCGGGTTATCATTTGTTTGATTTCTTCTCATTATTTTTGTCATTGTCCTGTTTGTTTTTAGGACATAATTGTTGTGACTGCCCATTAAGTGTGTTTACAGTATTTTGTATCAGATGTCGTTTGCGGTGTGGGTCGAGGAGGGATGGTAGTGGAAATGTCGTCGATGACGTCCAGATCATTAAGCCGCTTGGAGTCCAATGAATTCCAAATCTGGTGGTATTTGTTGTCATAATTCCCGTACATAGTCCACTGAATTCCACATCCGGTGGTAGTTGTTGTTGTCACAATTCCCGTTTAAACTCCACTGAAATCCACGTCTGGTGGTAGTTGTTGCATAATTCCCGTATATAGTCCACTGAAATCCACTTCTGGTTGTAGTTCTTGCATAATTCCCGTATATAGCCCATAAAACTCATACAAGTCCCACAAGGCGTCACTGCAGAACTCCTCTTCTAATTTCAAATACACTTGTTAGTTTCATCTCATGAAGAGCTCTGTTTCTCTGTATTGCCTCCATTAAGTTAATGATCGTCTGCGGGATTTCGTAGTGCCTGACAAATTGTGAAACATAGATTTCGCATCAGTACTGTAGAGTCCATTTCCGTTTTTACAAATTCAATATAGAGTGGCACATTCATTTCAACACTTTGCTCCATAATTATGCGTAATCTGGTCAGTTCCGGATCTGTGTGATCAGTAGATTGCCTGTCCATCCCTTAGTTGTTTGTCAGTTGTATCTCTTAAATGTAACTTTTGTAAGATGGAAAACATACTAACCAATAAAAAGATGTAATTTACAACGAGAAAAAGAGTACTTAGGTGCTACACAGAACCTGTACTTTTGTATGGATGTGAAGCGTGGACAATGAGCAGGACAAGCCGAAAAATATCTAATGGCTGTGGAAATGTGGTTTCTGAGGAAAATGCAAAAAATACCATAGACAGACAGAAAAATCAATGACCAAGCCCTACAAGAAACAAATGAAAACCATAAACTGATTAGAGAAATTAGACGTAGACCGTCACAATTGTTTGGCCACGTTATGAGAAGAAATGAATTGGAGAACTTGGTGACATCTGGCAAGATCGAGGGGAAGAGAACAAGGGGAAGGCAGCAAAGTAAATACCTGGATGGCTTTGCCACCTGGTATGGTCGAGACAAGAACACTGAACTGATCGATGACTCTGGTGATCGCGTGAGATGACGCCCACGCTTACCGGTATTGCACATGATGAATGAATGAATTTCTTAATCTCTCCTGAATGATCCTGCTTAATACTTTCCCCAGAACTAACAATACAATTATTTCTCTATAATTTTCGCACTCATACGGATCCTCTTTCTTTGATATCTTCACTATATCCTTCTGTTCAGTCTGCTGGCATGTCTTCAATCTCTCAGACTGCTAAGTTATGTGTCCTTTAATTCAACTAAGGTGTTTGTATTGGTTTTAATAGCTTCTGCTGGGTTATCCATGGACCAGCAGTTTTCCCATCCTATAGGAGTTTGATAGCTTTTCTAATTTCTTTTTTACAAATATTCTCACAACTAACGTCCAGTTCCAATTCTGCAGGATGTACGTGTGTGTTTGTGTGTGTGCGTGCGTGCGTGCGCGCGCGCGCGCGTATGTGTGTGGGAGGGGGGTGTGTGGATGTTTTGGAACTAGTCTATTTAGTAGTTCCTCAAAATATTCGGCTGATCTCTTCATTGTGTTGCGCTCTCTCTCTCTTTCAAACTCAAGCTACTTCTAATAGCAGTGGACTGAATTTTGTGTGTTGATTAGATTTCCCTATTACCAGTGTCCCTCGCCATGTCGTGTTTATCTGTGTTATGTTTACTCGTGTCGTGTTTACCTGTGTCATGTTTACCTGTGTCGTGTTATCTATGTCGTGTTTACCTGTGTTGTGTATACCTATGTCGTGTTTATCTGTGCCATGTTCAACTGTGAAGTATTTACCTATGCCATGTTCAACTGTGAAGTATTTACTTGTGCCATGTCTCGCTGTGAAGTATTTACCTGTGCCATGTTCAACTGTGAAGTATTTACCTATGCCATGTTCAACTGTGAAGTATTTACCTGTGCCATGTTCAACTGTGAAGTATTTACTTGTGCCATGTCTCGATGTGAAGTATTTACCTGTGCCATATTCAACTGTGAAGTATT
Source organism: Cepaea hortensis (assembly GCA_963921405.1). Lineage (NCBI taxonomy): Eukaryota > Metazoa > Mollusca > Gastropoda > Stylommatophora > Helicidae > Cepaea > Cepaea hortensis. The sequence goes on along the minus strand of OY992894.1, from coordinate 2,817,915 downwards.
TACCTGTGCCATGTCTCGCTGTGAAATATTTGTCTGTGCCGTCTTTAATGTAAAGTATTTATCTGTGTCATGTTCAGTGAATCAATCAGGTGCCGTCTCCACAATGAAGGTTGGCTGCAATGCATCTCCAGCACTGTCTGTCTCTCACCTTGACTGTACATTCTATCGGACTGATGTTCGTCCATCTCTTGATGTTATCTTCCCACTTGTATCGTTGCCTACCACTTGCTAGCTTGCCCTAACCTTGCCCTCCAGTATGGATTTTATAAGAGTGTTATATCTTGTAACAAGGCTGATATAGTTCATTTGCTTCTTGTTTATTTCTTTAATCAACTCTCTTTTTATTGCCAATTTTTCTAGAACCTCTGTATTTGATTGTTTTTGTTTAAATGAAATATGAAATATTCTTCTGTATATCCACATCTCCAGGGCCTCTATGTGACTTTACAGTAGCGTTGAATATACGTAGGATTTGACAATTCTCATTTTAAATGCGTTGTTAATCTCTCTAGATGTTAATACTAATTTCATGCTGTTTAAAGCAACTTTTAACACTCCTATTCTCTTTTTGATTTCTATTTCACTTCAGCCATTATCTGCTATTACACGTCCAAGATAGGAGACACTTGTTACTTGTTCTAGCATCTCCCAGTTTACTGTGATGTTCATTGATGACCTTTCATTTCCACTGCTAATTATCATAGTTTTCGTTTTTAGGGTGTTAATATCTAAGCCACATTCTTCACTTTGCCTGTTTACTTGTTCCACTAGGTCTTGTAACTCTTGCTCAATTTCTGCTAGTAACACGGTATCGTCAGCATACCTAAGATTGTTTATGATTCTTCCATTGATGTTAAGTCCAGGCATGTCAACTTGTTTAAAAATTCTTTCTGTGTATAGGTTGAAGAGGCTTGTGGACAGTACACATCCCTGCCGTACTCCTCTTTTTATCTCTATAGGCGATGAATAGTTATTTCCGTATCTAATTGGCGCCACTTGTTCCCAGTACAAGTTACTAATAAGTCTGATGTTCTTTCCGTCTACACTTGTCTTGCTGTGTATGTGTCGTGTTTAATGTGAAGTATTTACCGGTGCCATGTTTATTTGTGAAGTATTTACCTGTGTCATGTGTATCAGTGAAGTATTTACCTGTGTCATGTGTATCAGTGAAGTATTTACCTGTGTCATGTGTATCAGTGAAGTATTTACCTGTGTCATGTGTATCAGTGAAGTATTTACCTGTGCCGTGTTTATATGTGAAGTATTTACCGGTGCCACGTTTATATGTGAAGTATTTACCTTTTCCGTGTTTATATGTGAAGTATTTACCTGTGCCATGTTTATATGTGAAGTATTTACCGGTGCCATGTTTATATGTGAAGTATTTACATGTGCCGTGTTTATATGTGAAGTATTTACCGGTGCCACGTTTATATGTGAAGTATTTACCGGTGCCACGTTTATATGTGAAGTATTTACCGGTGCCATGTTTATATGTGAAGTATTTACCGGTGCCACGTTTATATGTGAAGTATTTACCGGTGCCATGTTTATATGTGAAGTATTTACCTGTGCCATGTTTATATGTGAAGTATTTACCGGTGCCATGTTTATATGTGAAGTATTTACATGTGCCGTGTTTATATGTGAAGTATTTACCTGTGCCATGTTTATATGTGAAGTATTTACCGGTGCCATGTTTATATGTGAAGTATTTACATGTGCCGTGTTTATATGTGAAGTATTTACCTGTGCCATGTTTATATGTGACGTATTTACCGGTGCCATGTTTATATGTGAAGTATTTACCGGTGCCACGTTTATATGTGAAGTATTTACATGTGCCGTGTTTATATGTGAAGTATTTACCAGTGCCGTGTTTATATGTGAAGTATTTACCTGTGCCGTGTTTATATGTGAAGTATTTACCTGTGCCGTGTTTATATGCGAAGTATTTACCTGTGCCGTGTTTATATGTGAAGTATTTACCTGTGCCGTGTTTATATGTGAAGTATTTACCTGTGCCGTGTTTATATGTGAAGTATTTACCTGTGCCGTGTTTATATGTGAAGTATTTACCTGTGCCACGTTTATATGTGAAGTATTTACCTGTGCCGTGTTTATATGTGAAGTATTTACCTGTGCCGTGTTTATGTGTGAAGTATTTACCTGTGTCATGTGTATCAGTAAAGTATTTACCTGTGCCATGTTTATATGTTAAGTATTTACCTGTGCCGTGTTTATATGTGAAGTATTTACCTGTGCCGTGTTTATATGTGAAGTATGTACCTGTGCCGTGTGCATCTGTGAAGTATTTATCGACGTGAATGCAATGTTCACTCAAGAATGTGACGCCTATACTAGAATGTGATATTTGTACCAGAATGTGATGTTTGTACCAGAATGTGATTTTTTAAAACCAGAATGCGATGTAGGAGAGATAATACATGTACAGACCTACAAGCACTTGGAATCAACGACTGACAAGAGAAGGTCCACCAGAGAGACGAATGGAGACGGATTGTATTTGCAGCAAAGAACCTCAATGGCTCGGAACGCTGAAGAAGAAGAAGAAGAAGAAGAAGAATGCGATGTTTGTACCACAATGTGATTTTTTAAAACCAGATGTGATGTTTGTACCAGAATGTGATGTTTGTACCAGAATATGATTTTTGTACCAGAATGTGATGTTAATACCAGAATGTGATGTTTTGTACCAGAATGTGATTTTCGTACCAGAATGTGATGTTTTTATCAGAATGTGATATTTGTACCAGAATGTGATGTTAGTACCAGAATGCGATTTTTGTACCAGAATGTGATTTTTTTAAAAAAAAACCAGAATGTGATGTTTGTACCAAAATATGATTTTTGCACCAGAATGTAATGTTAATACCAGAATGTGATGTTTGTATCAGAATGTGATGTTGCCAGAATGTGATATTTGTATCAAAATGTGAAGTGTGTGCAAGGTAGTGATAATGACTGTGTAATATTTACTAACTGTACAAGATAATTTGTGGCATACTCTTCTGACAGGATCTGTGTTCACGTGACTAGCAGAGTGCAGAATGATGTACGCAAACACCTGCGGCTGGAAACTTTAAGTAGAATGGTGACCAGAATAGTCGGGAAAGTGTGACCAGAAGTGTTTGGAGACTGACAAACCACATTATCTCCAGAATTCTCAGGCCCGACTTGTGTCAAGGACACCCGCGATCATGCCGCTGACAGGTAAGGTCAATCACTTCATTACATTGATCAAATCGGTTATTGTATTATTCTTTACATTGATCGAATGGGTTATCGTATTATTCTTTACATTGATCGAATGGGTTATTGTTTTATTCTCTACATTGTAAAAATATGAATAAAATTGGGTGGAACTGCGGTAAAGCTGTGAAAATGTAAACAATTTAAAATGACACAAAGTAGTGCAGCTTTACATAACAGAATTACGAAACATACAGGGCGATTAGCCTTCATCAGCAAACAAACACATTCACAAAACACAACATATAGTCAAGGAGATCTCCCGTGACTACATCAAAACGTGACGACAGGACGAGAAGAACATAAAAGATGAAGAAAATGAAAGCAATGAAGAGAAAATGAAAATTGGAAAAAAATTTCATACTTACCTCAGAATTCCGAGCTGTGTATAACCCCGAATATCGCCGATGTCTTCTTTTTATACCCAACCTGGTCTCGGGGTTACACGACTTTCTCCGTAATCCTGTATACTCTCGTGAGTAACGTGACGTGCGCTAGAATCGGTAGCGGTTCTCTCCGCGTCGGTAACTTACGAAGTATGTGAGTCGGTCGCTCAGAAAGCAATGGCAAACTACTGAGCGTAATCTTCCCAAGAAATCAACAATCAGCTGAAAGATGCTGATGTTGACAGCGATGTCCTGTAAAGGATATGCGGAAAAAAAACACAGTTAACCGTATCTGCGCTAGTGTATGGAGTATCTACGTGAACCGCATCTGTAGAACTTGCTACAGGTATGATCTCGTATTTGTAACATATTCCTCCCAGTTGTTCTGTCAATCCAACTGTAGGGTATTATAACCCACGTTTATAATCTACTTAGGGTCTCTTGCAACTCTCATTGTTGTCTTCCATAACTTTCCTGACCATTTTCTTGGAGTAGTCGTTAAAGGCTGTTTTTGTTAGCTCATTTAGAACTCATTACTATTTTGCGTAGACAGTTGGTTCTTTCAGCTTCAACCTTGCAAGTGTTCTTCTTGGTGTTCATTGAATGGTTGGACTCCACAAATAGATATCGACTTGTCTGTGTTTCTGTTTCGTGCACTGCAAAGCTCAATGTGTTGTTTCCTGGATCAACTGGTACATCTACAGGTAGTACAGTTCCATTATTGTCCCTGTCCATGCTGAACTATAGGACCGGAATTAAGTTATGTGGGGCAACCGAGACTGACAGGGGGAATATCATCAGCAAATGGGTCCAGAGCACCAAGGACGGAGATCTGTGCAGGAGCAGCACACCTGGCAGACGGAGACATAGAGTGGTATGGCGGCAAGCCTGAGACAAGAAGGATATACCGTCAGGCTATTCGCCGCCGAGATAGGCTCAATAGGCCGTGTTACCAACTCCGCATATAGCTTGCTGAAATAACTAGGTGTAACAGGGAAAGCAAGAACACTAGCACTGAAAAGACTGGGATGCGCAGTGAAGAGGACCTCATGCTGGCTATGGAGCAAGCGTAATGCTGGGTGCGACAAGGATACGCAGTAAATTGTTCGACTCTGCCTGCAATGTGAGTCACCGTCTCTCAAGAAGACCAAACAACCTCAGTAACACTGAAACCTCTCCAGAAGATTGCCACCTCTCAACAAGAACGGAATCACAGCTACCGCCCCATGCCGACTCGAGAGCCACTCCACCAGGCAAGAACAGGGCACCCAAGCTGGGTGTAGCGACCACCTGGACCGGAATTGTCATCCAAAGTCGAACCTCTGCAGTTAAATGCTGGCAACGACCGCTTGTGGTGGAATAATACGTCTTGCAAGGACCATGTCCAGCAGCCAAAGCGAGGGTCCAGAGGGAGGCCCAAGCCTTAATAGAAAGAGCCGAGAGGAAGAGCTGGCTTCCGCTGGAAACAAACAGAAGGGTGGATCCACATGCTGTGAATGGGACACAAAGAAGGCAACACAGCAGCAATTAAGTCAGCTGACTTGGGATATCTAGCCACCAAGGCAGACACGAAGACTGCGGCCAACTGTTGGCTTTCCCATGGTCAGTCACGATGCAGTGACAACGCTGGTAAATGCACCAATGTTTGATGGTGGGATGGCTTCCGGGCAGACATGCGTAGTGATGTCTATAAGGGACACGTCTCGAGAAATGCGCACGACAGGAGGAACACACCAGGGAGTCATGACCCAGTTGGGCCCGCCCTCTGTGAGTGTCAGGGGGTAAAGGGGCCGAAACATTTAGCGAGGGAGGACCTCTTCTGATGATCAGAAGCCGCCTGTCGTGCTTGCTCCCCGGCGGATTTTTTACCACTACATATAAACCGTGTTGGTAAATCCTTCTTTATGTGACCATAACATAAAACAAGGAAAATGGTTTTACGTACCGAGCAAAAATATCCCACAGACGCACTCAGCAGTACAGAATAGAACTACGTCATAGACGGTGGGAAGCGAATATAGCGAGGCTGACAGTAAGAGAGTAATGGACAGATATAGAGAAATCAAAAGTGAATATAGCGAGGCTGGCAGTCAGAGAGTAATGGACAGATCTAGAAAAATCAAAAGGCCGACCAGGTACAGGGTATCACAGATAATCTACGTCCCCTGGGACCCGCCGGCGGGAAAATGTGAACTTTGTGGCAGCAGACGTCAACGGCTGTGTGATGACGTGTCTTGAACACTGGCTGGTTTCATCATGTCTACCAGCGGCAGCGGAACACTGGCTGGTTTCATCATGTCTACCAGCGGCGGCGGAACACTGGCTGGTTTCATCATGTCTACCAGCGGCGGCGCGGCAGGAGCGGCTGGCAGAGTGGCTTCTCTCCTTCGGGAGACCCGGGTTCGAATCCTCGGTAAGGTGTGGGATATTTTTCTGTCGGGGGTAAACAGAAAACCCTAACCTGCACAGTTCGCGGCGACTGCACTAGCCAGGTGGCCTTAATTCCTCAGGCTCAAAGCCCCCCCCCCCTCCCCTCTTCCATACACCGCAAGATACTATATTGGCAGTAAATGACAGTTTTGACATATTTGTGACATATTGTTGACATGTTTGTAACATATTGTTGACATGTTTGTGACATATTGTTGACATGTTTGTGACATATTGCTGACATGGTTGCGATATATTGCTGACATGTTTGTGACATATTTTTGACATGTTTGTGATATATTGTTGACATGTTTGTGTTATGCAGGAATTTGGAATACCAAGAAAGTTAATCAACATGACCAGACTATGCATGGAAGATACTTATAATATAGTAACATATAAAGGCAGGAAATCAGACTCTTTCCAAATAACATCTGGCTTGAAACAGGGTGATGCACTATCGCCGCTACTCTTCAGTCTGGCTCTAGAGAAAGTTGTAAGGAAGATAAAGGAGGAATGTGATATTGGAAGAACATCCAAGCTGCTTGGTTGTGCAGATGATATAGATATTATAGGGGGAAATGAACAAAAGACATTGGGAATATTGACTCACTTAAAGGAAAAAGCCCAACAGATGGGGTTGGTTATCAACCAAGATAAGACAGAATATATGGTAATTTGAAGAGAAGGAATCGCTAAAAGCTCTAGCCATATACAAATAGATAATATGACCAATAAAAGAACGGAAACATACAAATACCTGGGTACAATCTTCAACTGCTCCAACATCATAAGGGAAGAAATACAAACTAGAATCAATTCTGGAAATAAGATATACTATGCACTACAACATCTACTAAAATCAAATGCGCTATCTCGTAACACCAAAATCACAATATACAAAACACTGATCAGACCAGTTGTGCTGTATGGCTCTGAAACCTGGAGTACAACGAAAGGAGACGAAGCCTTGTTACAAACCTTTGAGAACCAAACTTTTAAGACGCATCTTTGGACCCATTGGGGACACACAAAGTGGAGAGTGGAAAAGAAGAAGTAACAAAGACATTTATGATCTGTTTAAGTCCCCGCTAATCACTGGTATCATGAAGGCTAATAAACTACAATGGCTGGGGCATATAGAAAGAATGGAAGATAATAGGGAAACAAAACTCGCTTACACTCAGGAAATAAATGACCGTAGACCCCGAGGTAGACCAAGAAGGCGGTGAAGAGATAATACATGTACAGACCTACAAGCACTTGGAATCAACGACTGGCAAGAGAAGGTCCACCAGAGAGACGAATGGAGACGGATTGTATTTGCAGCAAAGAACCTCAATGGCTCGGAACGCTGAAGAAGAATGTTTGTGATATATTAGTGACATGTTTGTGATATATTGTTGACATGTTTGTGATATATTGTTGACATGTTTATGACATATTGTCGACATGTTTGTGACATATTGTTGACATGTTTGTGACATATTGGTGACATGTTTGTGACATATTGTTGACATGTTTGTGATATGTTGTTGACATATTTGTGATATATTGTTGACATATTTGTGGTACATTGTTGACATATGCGTGGTACGTTGTTGACATATCTGTGGCACGCTGTTGACATATCTGTGGTGCATTATTGACATATTAGTAGTACATTGACATATACGTGGTACATTGACATATCTGTGGCACCCCGCTGAAATATGTGTGATCAGTGATGCTTTCTTCCACTCACCCGACCCCGGTCAACAATGTGCATTTGATGGTGAATAATCTGTGTTATGACATCAGACAAAGGTGAAACAGGACATGTAGCCAATCAGACAAAGGTGAAACAGGACATGTAGCCAATCAGACAAAGGTGAAACAGGACATGTAGCCAATCAGACAAAGGTGAAACACAGAGTTGTAGCGAATTAGACAAAGGTGAAACAGGACATGTAGCCAATTAGACAAAGGTGAAACACAGAGTTGTAGTCAATCAGACAAAGGTGAAACACAGAGTTGTAACCAATCAGACAAAGGTGAAACAGGACATGTAGCCAATTAAACAAAGGTGAAACACAGAGTTGTAGTCAATCAGACAAAGGTGAAACATAGACATGTAGCCAATCAGACTAAGGTGAAACACAGACATGTAGCCAATCAGACTAAGGTGAAACACAGACATGTAGCCAATCAGACTAAGGTGAAACACAGACATGTAGCCAATCAGACTAAGGTGAAACACAGACATGTAGCCAATCAGACTAAGGTGAAACACAGACATGTAGCCAATCAGACTAAGGTGAAACACAGACATGTAGCCAATCAGACTAAGGTGAAACACAGACATGTAGCCAATCAGACTAAGGTGAAACACAGACATGTAGATATAGACGTTAAGTCAGACACTAGTAAACACATGTACACAGACATCAGTTGAGCACTACAGATATAGACGGTCAGTCAGACACTAGTAAACACATGTACACAGACATCAGTTGAGCACTTCATACACTGACCACTAGGGGTCAGACCCACGTTGCTTCTGTGACCTCCGCACGATTGAGTATGTCGTGGTCAACAGATCCCAACCTAATGACAGAGGGACCGGGTGATACACCGAGCCACGTGTCGTAGAGGACACATTAGGGCGGGGGTTGTGGGGAGACACGGTCTTTCACACCAGTTTATAATCAATCAATCATGTGCCATGACGGAAAGCGTGGGCGGTCATGACTCGCCATTTCACTCGATCACCAGAGTCGTGGATCAGCTCAGCGTTCCTGTCTCGTCCATGCCATGTGGCCAAGCCATCCAGGTATTTACTTCTATGTCTTCCCCTTGGTCTGTTCCCTTCGATCTTGCCAGTTGTCACCAAGTTCTCCAATCCATTTCTTCTCATAGCATGTCCAAACAATTTTGACTGTCTACGAATTTCTCTAATCAGTTTACGATTGTCATTTGTCTCTCTTGGTCATTGGTTTTTCTGTCTGTCTATGGTATTCTTTGCATTTTCCTCAGAAACCACATTTCTGCAGCCATCAGATGTTTTTTAGATTGACTGCTCATTGTCCAAATTTCACATCCATACAAAAGAACAGGCTCTATGTATCCTCTCAACACTCTTTTTCTTGTTTCAATTGGCATCTTTTTATTGGTACCAGTTTATAAGCTACGAAGAAAAACAAGAGGAAGAGGAGGCGTTGGAGGAGGAAGAAGCAGAAGACGATGATTATGATGATAATGATTATGAAGATAATGAAGAAGAAATAATAGAGGAAGAAGAAAAAGACGATGGTGCTGATATGATGGTAATGAAGAAAAGGATGAAAAGAAGGGGGGAGGAAAAAGGAAAAGAAGAAGCAGACGACGGAGGAGTTGGAGGAGAAGGAGGAGGAGAAGGAGGGAAGAAGAAGAAGAAGAAGAAGAAGAAGAAGAAGAAGAAGAAGAAGAAGAAGAAGAAGAAGAAGACTATCACGTGATGTGTGATGTCTATTTCAGTGCCCGCGGCGGAGATCGCTGGGATTGCTTCTGGGGCGATCACTGTAGTGGTATTCGCCACGGTGATCGGAGTACTGTGCTGGCGCTTCCCTGCCTGCAGGTCGCGGTCCTTCTGGGACAAGAATCTCAAGCGAGGCATCAGGAAGATCTACGGCAGGACGTTCCCGGGTGAGTATTTACTAGTCTCTCTCCAGACAGTCACTCATTCACACACACATTCATTTGTTGGTGGTACCCTGATGACGCTGATGGGGAGCCATATTGGATTAATGTCGTCACCGAGCCGCAGAGGCTGATCACGCCCAAACCGCGCCCGGATAGACGCATGGGGCAGGTGAACAGATGCACGACTCTGTGGGCCGACGAGGGCACACCTAGGACTTTATTGGGCGTGGAGATCCTGGGAGTGAAACGCACGAACGAACTAACGAATGATCGAACGAACTTTATTTTAAAAGGGTCATAAATTAGGCACGCAGGCCCGTCTTATATTAAGCCCTTCCAATGATTCATCTTTCGTTCATCAATTGTGCATGTTACATTCGCATAGGAAAAAAACATTGTCAAATGGATTTTGTAAACATAAACAATGCATATTAACATGTTATGAGACATATGTACACACGAACATTCATAAACACACGCACACATACATACATGCTTTCATATTTATATCATTTGCACAAACTCTCACAGTTATGCACACACTCAATAATACACAAATACACACTTCCTCGCATACACTGCATGCATGCACACATTCACACACAAACATATACACACACATACACGAACATACAACACATACACACAAGAACATACAACACATACACACATACATACACACGCACATACTCATACATACAAACATATACACATTCACATACACACATACATTCAAACATATACACATACACATGCATACACATTCAAACACACACGTACACATACACGCACAGACACATACATACATACACCCTTAGACACGCCCATACACACTCATATACACACTTACACACATGTAATCAATCAATCAATCAATCAGATGCCGTTTCCACAATGAAGGTTGGCTGCAGTGGATCTCCAACATTGTCTGTCTCTCGCCTTGACTGGACATTCTGTCAGGCTGATGTTCGCCCATATCTTGATGTTATCCTCGCACTTGTATCGTTGTCTATCTCTAGCTCGCTTGCCCTCAACCTTGCCCTCCAGTATGGTTTTTATAAGAGTATCATGTCTTTTAACGTGGCCAAAATATATCACTTGTCTCCTCTTTATTTCTTTCATCAACTCTTTCTTCATTCCCAGTTTTTCTAGAACCTCTGCACTTGATTGTGCCTGTCTAGTTACTTGTTCAATGTCCAGGCATGTACACACACATAAACACACATACACACACACACACACATATATATATATATATATATATGTGTGTATATGTGTGTGTATATATATATGTGTGTATATATATATATATATATATATATATATATATATATATATATATATATATATATACACACATACACACACACACACACACACACACATATACACACATATATACACACACACACACAGAGGGACCGAAGATGGTCATGGTGAACCATGTGACCTACCATATGATTGCATCGTTTTTATAATATAGTTTTTTTTTTTTTTAAATTATAAACACAGTGTGGTGTATTACACGTATTGAGTATGTGATGCATTTCACTTGTAAGCTTATCATAGTAATAGAAATAGTAGAACCCAGTTTGTGGGGAGCCGCTGCTCATGGTGTGTCATGAGTTGTGTTGTGTGTGCGTAGACACGAAGAGTTCATTCGGGCTGGACATTAACTCTAGTATAACGTCATCAGCCAAGAAGAGGCTTCCACAAGCAGCAGCTCACGAGAAAGTGAAGAAGGAGCTGGGGCATCACTCCACTGAGTGTTCCTCTATAAACACATCCAGTTGAAGGAGCAGGGGCATCACTCCACTGAGTGTTCCTCTATAAACACAGCCAGTTGAAGGAGCTGGGGCATCACTCCACTGAGTGTTCCTCTATAAACACAGCCAGTTGAAGGAGCTGGGGCATCACTCCACTGAGTGTTCCTCTATAAACACATCCAGTTGAAGGAGCTGGGGCATCACTCCACTGAGTGTTCCTCTATAAACACAGCCAGTTGAAGGAGCTGGGGCATCACTCCACTGAGTGTTCCTCTATAAACACAGCCAGTTGAAGGAGCTGGGGCATCACTCCACTGAGTGTTCCTCTATAAACACAGCCAGTTGAAGGAGCTGGGGCATCACTCCACTGAGTGTTCCTCTATAAACACAGCCAGTTGAAGGAGCTGGGGCATCACTCCACTGAGTGTTCCCCTATAAACACATCCAGTTGAAGGATCTGGGGCATCACTCCACTGAGTGTTCCCCTATAAACACATCCAGTTGAAGGAGCTGGGGCATCACTCCACTGAGTGTTCCCCTATAAACACATCCAGTTGTTTATTGACCTTTGTGTCATCACATTGACGGCCATATTTCTGTTCTATGATGGGAAGATGAGGAAAAGCTTGGAGGCAAAGGCGATGTTTCTGAGACTTGGATTGCCGGAGTAACTATCAACTGCGAGAAACCGTCGAAAGGAGAGGTTAGTAAAGCTATCAAACTTCTCTAGGATAGGGAAGCTGCTGGTCCAGATGACATCCCAGCAGAGACTGATAAAACTAACATAAACACCTAAACCGAATTACTGCACAAATTGTTTAGCTGAATATGGGAAAATGAAGAAAAACAAACAGACTAGAGAAAATTATATCAGGTGAAGCTGTCAAAGAAAGGGTAACTACTGGAGTTTAAACAATATGAAAGAAACTAAAAGAAATTAAACTTGACACAAAACTTAGAATATTCAACCCTAGAGCTAAATCTATATTGATGTATGGGTCAGAAACAGGGAGTACAGTGAAATCGATTACAAATAAACTATAAATAATCACTAATTGGTGCCTCCATAAGATAGAAGGAATACAATGGTGTGAGAAAATCACCTATGGTGACAGATAAGGATGGGAGAGCTTGGAGTGGGTTGGGTGTGGGTTTGTGATAGGAGGGCTTGAAGTGGGTTGGGTGAGGGTCTACGATAGGAGGGCTTGGAGTGGGTTGGGTGAGGGCTTCTGATAGGAGGGTTTGGAGTGTGTTGGGTGTGGGTTTGTGATAGGAGGGATTGGAGTGGGTTGGGTGAGGGTTTATGATAGGAGGGCTGGGAGTGGGTTGGGTGAGGGTTTGTGATAGGAGGGATTGGAGTGGGTTGGGTGAGGGGGTGTGATAGGAGGGATTGGAATGGGTTGGGTGAGGGTCTATGATAGGAGGGCTTGGAGTGGGTTGGGTAAGGGTCTATAATAGGAGGGCTTGGAGTGGGTTGGGTGAGGGTTTATGATAGGAGGGCTTGGAGTGGGTTGGGTGAGGGTCTATGATAGGATGGCTTGGAGTGGGTTGCGTGAGGGCTTGTGAAAGGAGGGCTTGGAGTTGGTTGGTTGAGGGTCTTTGATAGGAGGGCTTGGAATGGATTGGTTGAGGGTCTATGATAGGAGGGCTTGGAGTGGGTTTGGTGAGGGTTTGTGATAGGAGGGTTTGGGGTGGGTGGGTGAGGGATTGTGATAGGAGGGCTTGGAGTGGGTTGGGTGAGGGTTTGGGATATGAGGGCTTGGAATGGGTTTGGTGAGGGTCAGTGATAGAAGGGCTTGGAGTGGGTTGGGTGAGGGTCTATTATAGGAGGGCTTGGAGTGGGTTGGGTGAGGATCTATGATAGGAGGGCTCGGAGTGGGTTGGGTGAGGGTCTATGATAGGAGGGCTTGGAGTCGGTTGGGTGAGGGTCAGTGATAAGAGGGCTTGGAGTGGGTTGGGTGAGGGTCTAAGGTAGGAGGGCTTGGAGTGGGTTGGGTGAGGGCTTGTGATAGGAGGGCTTGGAGTGGGTTGGTTGAGGGCTTGTGATAGGAGGGCTTGGAGTGGGTTGGGTGAGGGATTGTGATAGGAGGGTTTGGAGTGGGTTGGGTGAGGGTCTATGATAGGAGTGCTTGGAGTGGATTGGGTGAGGGGAAATGATGAGAGGGCTAGGAGTGATATCATATGGAGGGTCACATGGTTCACCTCTGTGTGTGTATGTGTGTATGTGTGTATATATGTGTGTATATATGTGTGTATATATGTGTGTCTATGGTCCAGTGGAGATAAAGAGTAAAGGAAGAAGAGGAAGAGGTAAGACAACACACAGCTAGACACCGAGGCACGAGCGAGGGCAAGAAAGTCAACTGTGCTACAATTATGTCAGGTTAAGGACAGAAATAAAACAGCATAGATACACATAAACACACAGATTCGTAAGCTTGAGTAGCTGCCGACGAGGGCTTATGTAGACACGTGAGTTATTTATAATATCCACATCAAGCTACTCATCACAGCTTTGCAGCCTCTTACAGGATTCCATGAAAACATCACTGGTGGGTGGCCCAGGAGGAAAGGGGGGAGGAGGGGGTCGCACGCCTTTATGCCTTGGGATAAACTGTAGCAGACGACAGATCTATAATGCACGAAGTTGTATTTATAGCGATGAAAGCACAACAGCAACATTCTGTCAATATTGCCACTGCAGGGGACAGACTTGGGCGGAGACAGAAGACTCTCCATGACTGGGTGTTACTCCGCGTGAAATTGTTTGTGAAAAAAAAAACCGGATTCACTTCCCCGCTCTTCAATCCTGACAACATGGGTGGTGTGGCGCGCGCGCATCGATCTCTGAAGGAATAGGGTCACATTCCAATACAACAGCTGTCTGTGCCAGTGTCAGTGTGTTCTCCCGTGTCTTATTACAAGACCAGGGGCGGGCAAGGTTGTCCCAGTTGTACATCTGACACTATTTGTTATACTAGTTTCATTGATACCTTAGCATCTCCTTTGCAGAACCTCGCTCCCGTAACAACCTTCCGGAAAACCTCTCGATCGTAAGCAAGATGTCCCGTGGCCGATACACACATCTGGAGATCATCCGCCACATCCTGCACCCATCTTCTCTTTGGCCTTCCTCTTCCTCTCCTCCCAGGCATATACCCCTCCATTATTGTTCTCTCCAAACTTTCGTGACGTTTCAAGTGACCAAAATATTTCAATTTTCTTTGTTTTATTGTTTTTAATAGCCAACCTTCTTCAATATTCAGTTCTTGAAGTATGGATGTATTTGTTCTTTTCTTTACCCAAGATATTCTTAGAACCCGACTGTAACATTTATATTCAAAGGCATTTGTGCGCTGTTCAGCTTGTTTAGTAAGTGTCCAGGTCTCACGGGCGTATATTGCAATGGGAAAGATGCATGCTCTTAAAAAGCTAATTTGTGTAGTTATATCTGTCCCACTCCATAATTTATTCAGTTGTTTTAGTCTTTGAAGAGCAATAGATATTCGTCTTTTCATTTCTTTCATTGTGTCACCATTGTTAGTAATCAATGACCCCAAGATATTCGAAATTGTCCACCACCTCCAATTGTTCCTCATTAACATAGTTCTCTATAGTAGTTTTATCTGTATGCATTATCTTTGTTTTTGCTGTGTTAAGATATAAGTTGTGATTTTCACTATTCAACTGGGTTTAGGTTAAATTTTCTATACCATTTTGTGTTGTGCATAGCAATACTGTATCATCAGCATATCGAATCTCTGGTATGTCATGACCACCAATATTTAGGGCATCATTTTGCCTGTTTATATCATCTCTGACATTTCTCATTATATTTTCGGCGTACAGGTTAAACAAATTGACGGACAGCACACATCCCTGACGGACTCTTTAGTCAAACCAATCTGATGTCTCGCCATCTATTCTAACTGCTGCTTGTTGGTCTAGTTACTATCTAGTCTAGAACACTATCTCAGTACGGATTATCTTCCCCCTTAATAATAGAAGTAATAATAATAATAAAACCCTAGTATAACAGCCAGTCCCCTTTTGTAGGCCAGTATGAGCCGGCCTCTCAGAAAGCAATGGCAAACTACTGAGCGTAATCTTGCCAAGAGATCAACATACAGCTGAAAGATGCTGGTGTTAACAGCTAAGTCCTGTAAAGGATATGCTAAAAAAAAAAAATATTCCACATCTTATATATAAAAAAGGATCTCCGTCTGTCTGTCTGTCCGTATGTCCGTCTGTCCTTTATGCGCTCGCGAACGGCCCATCCGATTGAGATGAAATTTTCTACACGCCTTCCTTTCATTCCAGAGCAGCCAACTGTCGTAGTTTTTTTTTCTTCTTCCTCCTCCTCCCTCCTCCCTCCCCCCCCTCCCAAAATACGTACGTCCAGGAAATGGTCTTCTACATAGACACTTCTCTCTGAGGTCCGCGATAACATATTAACCTGGTGGGATGGAATTATCAATCATCCTACTACCTCCTCCCTCCTCCTCCCTTCTCCTCCTCCTCCCTCTTCCTCCCTCCTCCTACCCTCTTCCTCTTCCCCTCCTCCCTCTCCCTCCTCTTCCTCCTCCATCCTCCTCCTCCCTCTTCCTCCTTTTCCTCCCTCTTCCTGCTCCTTCTTCCTCCCTCCTCCCCCTCCTCCTTCCTCCTCCTCCCTCTCCGCCTCCTCCCTCCTCCTCCTCCCTTCTCCTCCTCCTCCCTCCTCCTCCTCTCTCCTCCTCCCTCTACCTCCTCCCTCCTCCTCCCTTCACATTCCTCCTCCTCCCTCCTCTCTCTTCCTCCTCCCTCCTCCTCCCTCTTCCTCCTCCTCCTCCCTCCTCCTTCCTCCTGCTCCCTCCTCCTCCTCCCTTCTCCTCCCTTCTCCTCCTCCCCCTCCTACCCCTCCCTCCTCCCCCTCATCCGTCTTCCTCCCTCCTCCTTCTTCCTCCCTCCTCCTCCCCCTCCTCCTCCCTCTCCTCCTTATCCCTCCTCCTCCATTCTCCTCCTCCCTCCTCCTCCTCTCTCTACCTCCTCCCTCCTCCTCCCTTCACATTCCTCCTCCTCCCTCTTCCTCCTCATCCCTCCTCCTCCTCTATCCTCCTCCCTCCTCCTCCTCCTCCCTCTACCTCCTTCCTCCTGCTCCCTCCTTCACATTCCTCCTCCTCCCTCTTCCTCCTCCTCCCTCTCATCCTCTTCCCTCCTTCTCCTCCCTCCTCCTTCTCCCTCTTCCTCCTCCCTCTTCCTCCCTCCGCCTCCTCCCTCCTCCCACTCTCTACTCCTCCCTCCTCCTTCTCCTCCCTCCTCCTCCTCCCTCTTCCTCCCTCTTCCTGCTCCCTCCGCCTCCTCCCTCCGCCTACTCTCTCCTCCTCCTCCCTCCTCCTCCCTCTCCCTCCTCCTCCTCCCTCTCCTCTTCCTCCTCCTCCTGCGATCTCCTCCTCCCTCCTTCTCCCTCTTCCTCCTCCCTCCTCCTCCCCCTCCTCCTCCACCCTACTCCTCCCTCCTCTTCCTAATCTCTCCTCCTCCCTCCTATTCCTCCTGTCTCCTCCTCCCTCCTCCTCCCTCCTCTTCCCTCCTCCACCTCCCTCTTCCTCCTCCCTCCTCCATTTACCCAAGACAGACAGACATACAGATAGTCGGGAACGGGATCTTATATGACTACTTATATGATTTAAATGAGATGCTCTCCACCATGGGCTGGGCCGGGTCAGACAGACAGACAGACAGACAGACAGACAGATAGATAGACAGACAGACAGACAGACAGTCGGGAACGGGAGCTTATATGACTACTTACATGAATTAAATGAGATGCTCCCCACCAGAGTCTGGGCGAAGCCGGGCCGTGTCAGCTAGTAGCTAATAAAAAGTGCCACACCAGTTATTACTATTACTGAGTCGTCTAGTATTGATTTTTCATTTTGCCCATGCCTTTATAATGCATATCTTTTATATTGTTGTTGTTTTCAGTTAGCCTTGAATGATGTGTGAATGGTATAATGTATGAAAGAGAGTGATAAAAGGGCAGAATGTTAGACGGGCCGGCGTGCCCAATTCTTAACCCTTTCAAAATAAAGTGTTGTTGTTGTTGTTGTTGTTGTTGTTGTTGTTGTTGTTGTTGTTGTTGTTGTTGTTGTAGATAGGGCATTTTTAGGAGTTGTATTACATGTGATGGAAAGCCCATATTCCTCATGATTTCCCAAAGTTTCTGAAGTGAACGCAATAACAGGATATCATGCATTTTGTGGCCACAACTACATGCAATCTATTGTAGTTCCTCAGACAAGACAGTGCATTTGTGACACTAAACATTGGTGTAATAAAAGGACAGTACATCCGCCTCCACAACAGCTGAACTTTCTAGTCTGCATTTCCTGTCTAGTTGGATGCACACTGAAAAGGATGTGCAGAAGTCTGTTGGCACTTGCACCCACTCCTCGCCAGGTTCTAAGTCCTCAAGTGAACACACCTGCTAAAGAATGTCTTCGGCTTGACCAATCCACGACTTTCCCCTTTTTAATCTACTGTCCTTTACCTTCTTAATCTCGCTATGCAGTGGATGTTGTGTGTTTGCGTTAACTCTGAGATAGGCACGTGCTTGGCAAATTTGTGTTCTGTTCCCCATGTTTAGAAAATTAAGAAGGTAGCGCATCGCTCTGCATGAACTTGCATCTCTTGTACATCCAATAATAATGCGTATAGCTTTGTTCTTTATCCTTTCCATCCTTTCTATCTGCTTACGGCTGAGAGTCAGGATCGCCATTGCATACTCCAAAACAAACATGACCAGCCCTTCGTATAGAAGACATAGATGGCGCTGCTCACAGTTTGCCGCTGCTATCACCCGCATCGCAGCCAAACCCCGCTTGGCCTTTGTTATCACCTGGTCTACGTGCTCTGTATAAGCTAGGGTGTGATCAAATCGTATCCCCAGGTAATTCATTGCCTGCGTTCTTTCCACCGTCTCTGAACCCAAATTTACAGTTGGCGTTGTGGTGTTGACAATATGGTTATTCAAAGAGAACCATGTGGCTGTTGCCTTTGTTGGGTTGACCATTGCCCCAGCTTCATCACACCAAGTACTTATGCGATTGAGTTCGGTTTGCAGTTCCACAGCAACCTGATCTCTATCCTTACGCTGACGATACACTAAAACATCGCCGGTATATGACAGTGTCCTCCCCGGTGCAGTGATCTGCTCGCTGGTGATTCTCACAGTGTAGGTGTTGAACAGTACCGGAGATAAGGTGATCCCTGTGGTAGGCCAGGATATACTGTTGTTGGTTCCGAAGTCAATTGTTGGTTCCGAAGTCAAACTGCCACATCTAGAAACTACTTTCCGTTGGAAGAGGACTGCAGCGATCCAACTAAGGAGGAAAGGACTTATCTTGAGCTCAAGAAGCTGAAGCATTAAAAAAAATCCATTAAAAAAATCCTATGGTACTCTGTTGTACGCGTCCTCAAGTTCAATCGCTGTAGCAAATGTTTCAATGCCTGAGTGGAAACCTTCATAGACATCATGGGCAAAGACTGCTGCATTGGTCCAGGTTTCTCTTTTTGGACGGTACCCACCCAAGGTAGGTGGGAAAACACCTTGCCTCTCTAGCTGGCTTGATATTTTTCTGGCAATTAACTTCTCCAGCAGCTTGCCTATTGTATTCTGCATGGTTATAACTCGATACCCCTGCATTTTTGTGTGGTCTTTGCCAGGCTTCGGCAAGGGAATCAGAAAGCTGTGTAACCATTCCTCCTTGATGCTAAACAATATAAAATGACACAAAGTAGTGCAGCTTTACATAAAAGAATTACGACACATACAGGACGTTGCTGCGATTAGCCTTCGTCAGCAAACAAACACATTCACAAACACAACATATAGTCAAGGAGATCTCCTGTGACTACATCAAAAGGTGACGACAGGACGAGAAGAACAAAAGGATGATAAAATGAATGCAATGAAGAGAAAATGAGAATTGGAAAAAATGTTCATACTTACCTCACAATTCCGATATGTGTGTAACTCAGAGTATTACCGATGTCTTCTTTTTATACCCAACCGACGGAGTGAGATGTAGGATGATGACGGGGTGATGGGTGTAACGGTTCAGTGAGCACATTGAAAGAAAAGGGGGGGGGGGCGGAGACAGGAAGGTAGGACGGTAATGTGTGATAGTAGTCTGAGAATGGTATCTGAGCAATCTCAGTGGATGTACTAACAAAGCATGAGTGGGTGCCAGTGAATGGCTTGGCGCTGGTGGACGAATATTGAAGAGCAATGGAGTGTGCACCGAAGCATGATGGTGGTACTAACCAAACTCACATTATGAACTCCTATATGTTATTGTGAGGCCAGTCCTAAAGTCTGGGTGGACTGATATGCGTGAGCGCACATACATACATCTACACCGGTCAACAGACATTCATACAATAGTGTACATGGACATGTACAAGGTATATACATATAAGAGAGAGAGAGAGAGAGAGAGAGAGAGAGAGAGAGAGAGAGAGAGAGAGAGAGAGAGAGAGAGAGAGAGAGAGAGGATGGTATATCTACTGCGATATGCCACATGGGGTATGTGGACGCATGATATGGGCAGGCGCAGAGAAGCAATTTTTGAGAGAGAGCTAGCACTCCCTATGCTGTTGTTGTACATGTCTGCTAGTTTCTCTAGCTCGTTGTCGGTACACATATTGATGTCGTCATATCTTATTCCATCAGGCCCTGGAGCGCTGTTGTTTTTAATCATCGAAGCACAGCCTTGAAGTACAGGAAGTACTTGTACAGGCTCTGATCTTCGAGAATTCTTTAGAGGATGATGCTGTCATTTACACGGATGGGTCGGTCGTCCGAGGAGTGAGAAGTTCATGGGCCTTTAAGGCTCAGGCCGGAGGGAAATTGTGAAGGAAGAGTCTGGCGCTTTTGCTTTGACCAGACGCAGCCTGACTATGGAAGTCATGGCCTTAAGTAAAGCAATAACATGGCTCGAAACACAGACATTCAATCGGGCACGTGTCCTTAGTGACTCGATGAGTATGCTCAGGATGATAGAGATGGGGCGGGTCCGAAGAGAGTGGTTGCTGTCTCTGCAGCGGTCTCGGCTGGCAAAGATTAGTTTCATCTGTGTGCCAGGGTATGCGGGCGTACAAGGGAATGAGCAGGCTGACAGGCTTACTGTGGAATGCTCTACGAGAAGTAAGTCGTTTACGAGAACCTAGCGATGACTGGGAATCTACAACCATGGTCAACCAACCAACCAACCAACCAACCAACCAACTAACTAACTAACTAACTAACTAACTAACTAACTAATTGTAATAGAAGGACTTAAGAATGAGAGGATGACACTAAACATTGGTGTAATAGGAGGACACAAAAATGACAGGATGACATACATACAGGTGTAGTATCTTCTTCTTCTTCTGCGTTCATCCGGAGTTTTTTTTCCGGATGTGATTGCGTTGTGCCTGTTTACAGCAGAGCTGCGTTCTTGCACCGTTAGGCCGACACATCCGACTTCTGCGGGCATTTGTTGACCGGGTTAACCTTCCTGGGTATAGACTGATTTGATATCATGGTATAGTTTTATTGTAATATCTACATCTGTATAAAGACTGATCTGATATCATAGCAGTTTCGTTTTAATATCTACATCTGTATATACACTGATCTGATATCACAATACAGTTTCATTGTAATAAGTATATCTGTAGAGGCTGCTTTGATATCATAGCATCGTTTCATAGTAATATCTACATCTGCATAGAGACTGATCTGATACAATTGTATAGTTTCATTGTAATATCTACATCTGCAGTGCAGCATTGTCAATGGGTAAGAACGCGTGTTTTTAAACATCCAGTTTGCTGATGCCGCGGTAAGCGGTTCAACCCCTACACCGGACAGCTGGACTAAAATGTTGACCTGTCATCATTGACTTGGGGACGTAAATTACAAGTACCTAAGAAGTCGGAGTGGGTTCGCCTGATGGCGAGGGACACTGTTAATATGGAAAGCTAATCCACACGCAAAATTCAGTTCATCACTAGTATAAATAGTGTGTATAAACTACGCTTGTGTTCAAAGCGAGCGAGCGAAAAAAAAATTATCTACATCTGTTTATAGACTGATCTGATATCATACGACAGTTTCATTGTAATATCTACATCTGTATTTACACTGATCTGATATCACAGCACAGTTTCATTGTAATATCTACATCTGTATATACACTGGAAATGTCATTGACAAGGTGTAATTAACTCCCCTGTCACTGACAGAATCGATAACTGGTGTCTTGCGGAGACCAGGTTTCCTTTGTTCGAAGACACCGACATGACCTATATTCAAGATAGACATGTTTTGTTGGAGCTTTCGAGGCTGGCTTCATTCGGCGTCAGAAAAATATAAGGGTTGGATCGTGTACCACAAAATGAGGGTTGGATTGCGTACAGCAAAATGAGGGTTGGGTTGTGCAAAACATACTGTCGATCGTCTCCGCCCGATCTGGGGCAGATCAGGAACGGTAATCTGTATTTACTAGTGACGCAGATCGTTCGATATATACTTATTGGTGTGTACGCATGTGTGTGTGTGTGTGTGTGTGCATGTGTGTGTGTGTCTCTCTCTGTGTATGCGTGTGTGTGATGTGTGTATGCACGAGTGTATGTCGGTGTGTATATGTCTCTGGGTGTGTATGCGTGTGTGTGATGTGTGTATGTGTGTGTGTATGTGTGTGTGTGTGTCTGTCTCTGTGTGTGTGTGTGTGATGTGTGTATGTCTCACTGTGTGCAAGCATGTGTGTGAATGTGTGTGTGCACGAGTGTATGTTGGGCGTGTGTATATGTCTCTTTGTGTGTATGCGTGTGTGTGTATGTGTGTGTGCACGAGTGTATGTCGGTGTGTGTATGTCTATGGGTGTGTATGAGTGTGTAGGGCATGTGTGTGTGTGTGTGTGTGTGTGTGTGTGTGTGTGTGTGTGTAACTAAGCAGACTAGCAAGGCAAAAGATTTAACACCACTGTAAGAAACTGCACAACTCCAGGGTGCAATCATACCAACATCATATGTGTCTCTACACTCCAGGGTAGAAGTGTAGCAACATCATATGTATCTCTACACTATAGGCTACAAGCACATGTTTCACACAAAGCACCGTATTCGATCAGATATGATCGTGGGTAACTAGCTAGGCACGTGTTTATATAATATATTTGGCATGAGACTGGTACAGAAATCTGGCTAGTTGGCAGCAGTTTACAAGTATCATGACCCTCCTTGGACGACACCCCCCCCCCCCCCCCCCCCAAGGTAATGACGACAAGCGCAGACTCGGTCACAGGATTGTTAGTTAGTTAGTTAGTTAGTTAGTTAGTCGACAGATCATCCTCATTGCACATCGAACCATTCAGTCCATAAGTGCTCAAATCCCCTCCTCAGCAAATCCTGCAGCGTGTAGCGGCTAGCGACACCAGTTCTGTGTTGGTTTATCAATCTTCTTTGGCTTCCTGCGTAGAGTTCTTGTTTGGCCACACCTCTTTTAATTTGCTGTTCTCACAGTCTGACCATGTTAGTAGATTCACAGTCATCACTTGGTTCTCGCAAAGGCCCTACTTCTCGTAGAGCATTCAGAATGTCGGCCTGGTCCATGGCGCGTCCGCCCTCCACAGTAGCCTCACCTGCGAGCTTGTCAGCCCACTCATTTCCTTGTACTCCCACATGCCCTCGCACGAAGATGAAACTAATCTTTTCCAGCCGAGACCGCTCCAGAGGCAGCAACCACTCTCTTCGGATCCACCCCATCTCTATTCTCTTGAGCATGCTCATTTAGTCACTAAGGAAACATGCCCTAGTGAATGTCTGTCTCGAGCCATGTTATTGCTTTACTTAGTAGATGTCAATTGGGGGTTTGGGGCCAAAAGGGTCGGGGCACCACAGGAGCGCCAAAAGAAAGCCCCCCTAGGGACCCAACCCCCGGGGGCCCCACCCCCAGGGCCCCAGGGCGCGACCGCCTGCGGGTCTCCTACAGGACCGTCCTCTGTATCCCGGAGCGCACGCATGGCGACCGAGCCGCTCGCCACGATATATTACTCAGACATATTTTGGAAAAGCTGTCATATCTCCCAACACAAGCCGGTGTGATATATTTTACGCCTGCAGCCACAAAGCTCCAAAAAAAAACGGCGGGCTATTTTTTTACCCCCACACGTTCGTTAACAGAATGTGCTACACACAGCACGCTTATTTCCCCCGCCAACAAGTGACGTGGAAGTTAATCAATGCGCGCTGAGCCAGTGATATACAAAATCTTGCTTTTATAAGCTTTTATTAATTTCTTTGCTTTTTTTATAACATACATTGAAAAAAAAAAAAACATTGTATGTACAAAAATTATATACAAATGTATGTACAAAATTATATACAAATGTATACTACATATTTTAATAGTGATATATAACCACAAAATGTTGCTGTTACCTCGGTCGGCGGTGTGGTCAAGTTGGTTAAACCACATCACACTCAGCAGGTCTAGAAATTTAATGGTTTGCATGCTCAAACCCGGGTTTCCATTCAATATTCTAGGCTGCCGTAGTGCGGATGGGGCACCTTCTAGGTTCGCTAGTATTTCGTTTCGATTAGCAACCAACAAGGGGGTCGCCTAATCTCTATACATGTGGTTTAACCAACACACCTCACATCTCTCGGAGGATGGCAAGTTGTGTGCATAAAAACCCGGGTTGTTGTCATCCTCTGAGAGGGGTGGGGGAACGAATCACAAAGCCGACTTTTGCATTTTTTTAAAAAATTCGCACCGTGATGGGTTAGGCGGCTTTTTTTTTTTTTTTTTTTTTTTTTTGTTATAGGGGTGACTATATCTGAAAATATTAGGGCGCGTCGAATTAGAGGCTGACTTATTGGGCACATACAGATGGAGACCTATGGATGTGAGTGGCCGAAGCTCGGCACAGAACTTCATTGCGGCCGCCCAGCCATCGACCTTTATTGTTCTTGGCACGATGAACAGGCAAAGCGGGGCGAGGTGATAGAAGAGTGTATATTCTGTGAGAGGGGTGTTAGGAAACCATATGAGATGTGTGAGCGTTGCACGTTAGACGTGCTTCATAAGATGTTTCGGAAGTTTGAAAAGACGACTGGAATCAAGCTGCTACTCTATAAAGGGGTGAAGTTAGATCCTCAATATAGCCCAGAGGGCCTATAGGTGTGGCTTAGCGCAAATTACGTCAGCCAACCACCATTGCGAGCAACCGTGTCACGCGGGAGAGAAAAAATGTTCATACACACCTTGTTTATCTGAGGAGTATATCCTTCCGCGCATTATCCACTGGTGGATCGTTCGGTGGAATAGGGGGCGGCCCCAGATTTTCCTGATCGTGTATACAGGTTATTTCGACCCTAAAGCTTTTACAAACTCTGCCCGTGCCGCGTCTCGGCCTTTCAGAATGAGAGATTTTTTTGTCTCTTCGTCCAGATCCGCCGGCGCCTTGCTCCGAATATCTTTTTTTCAACTGGTGAAATTTCTTTTCTTCAGCTGTAATTATTTTATACTCGACGTCTGTAATTCTCCCATCATCCAAAGCCTTTGAAACAATGTCGGCTATACTGGAAAGCTTAGCCTGTGCCAGAGTGTAAATTTCGTCGTGTTTCTTAGCTTTCGATGTTAGTTTGCGGGACGCTAGCTTGCTCCCAGCCGACATGATTCCACAAGCTAGAGCAGCTATCTCGAGCCCGACAACTATAGGGGCAGCGATAATGGTGTTAAGAAGCCCAACACCCCCCACCCCCATACCAAGGCTAGCCGCCAGCATCGCGCTGTCCACAGCGTCTAATGCATTAACGGCACGCCGATATTTTTTATACAGTGCAGCCCGTTTGTCCCTTTCATCTTCCAGAGACTTCCGAAGACGGGTAAGCTCTTGAATACTATAGGCACCGCCGTCACTAGTATCGATTGTAGGATAGAGCGACATTATTCTTTGCGCGTCAAACCTACTTCTTCAACTGAGATATTAAATGTTCAATGCGAACGGTGCTAATCGGCCCTGTAGTGAACAAAAGCCGGTCAAAAGCAGTAACGGTAGTAAAAATGATTTCATCTACCGCAACCTCACCGAGCTCTACTATAATATCCGTCTCTGTTGCCCGGGCCGCCCACGTCCCGTCGGCCGCGGAAGTAATGACGAGAGCAACATGCCTGGGGAGTGATGACGCACTCCATTTAATAGAGACCCCAGGAAGGACTGGGGCAAACTCTGTCTGTGCCACAGGCCCAATAGCTAACTCGAGATAGATGGTTGACTCCTTAGGAGGCTTACCTAGCATATCAAGGTCAGCTTTACACTCTGTAACAGCCTTCAGACAATATTTAGTCCCCTGAGCTTTAGCCTCAGTCGCCGATACGGCATAGAAGAGAGCCCTGGCGCACTGCATTTTCAGAAATGACTGGTAGGTCACAACAGGAGACTTGTTGGGGCGTGTGACTGTCCTGCAGGCCTGATAACTCACAAACACCTTGCCCATGTTGGTTAACCTAATAAGTATCCCATTGGGCTCGAGGTGAGTATATCCCGTGCGAAGCTCAAGTTGCAGATCCCAATCATCGTCGTCGGGATGGTCTATGGCAGCACGAGCGTAGACCCCCTGGGGAGTGAGCTGCAGGCCATAGATCTTGTAGTTATGACCCGGCTCCCGCCACCCAATAGTGTCGGCCTAATCAGCAAAGGTTAGGGTAGAGCATGCTCTTGGGCGATGCCTTCCTGGACCTTCTGAATCAGCCATGTTTTCTGATGTGGAGTTCACAACTTAGATATGCCAGCGGCACGGCTTTGCCTTTTTCATCACAGACTGAAAGTCTAATATCGTTTAGAGTTCCTGTCTCCAACTTCTTATAATGAGGCACAGAGAAAACCTCGTGTCTCCCTTGATTACATTCCACATTTTTAACAGGCACAGCCCTGAGGAGTGTGGAGGGAAGCGAATTATGACGGTTCTCATATGATGATAGACCCTCGAGATGAATGTACAATTCCTTATATAAGAGGAGTCTGGGAAACTCTTTTCCAACAATCTTGGTATCATACAAATCCCACTCAGAACCCCCAAGAGTGTAGGATAAGCCTACTCCCATTATATCGGCGTCATATACACTATCGAGGCTTACAAGACCAGTTGCGGGGTTCAGTGTCAGAGAAAACTTGCGAGGCTCAAAGAATTGCTTGTTGAGGGTACATATGTCGTAGTACCCATCGGGGATAACAATCTTTTTACCCTCCACCCATAACTCATTATTGCCCAGATCCTGGGAAATATTAACCCACGCTGGATAGAACAACAATTCCACGATAGCCACCTCTAGGTCACCATCGCGGTTGTCTAGGACCGGGTTGAGGGGGATGGGTTCCCCACGCTGGATGTTGGTTAATGTGATGTACACATTAGCACGTGTAATAATTTACGAGTTCATAAGGACGGTAAATACCCGACGGAGCAACCATGTCTGATGTGAAGTACGCAGCTTAGATATGCCAGTGGCACGTCGTTACCTTTTTCATCTCGGACCGAAAGTCTTATACCCCCTACCGTTCCAGTTTCTAGCCTTTTATAATGAGGCACAGAGAAAATCTCATGTCTCCCTTGATTACATTCCTCTTTTTTAACGGGTACAGCCCGGAGGAGTGTGGAGGGAAGAGAATTATGACGGTTTTCATATGATGATAGACCCTCGAGATGAATGTACAACTCCTTATATATGATAAGTTTAGGAAACTTCTCCGCATGGAATGTAAACACCTCATTGAACCGCTCACTTCTGTAGTCTATGCCGAACCCAAGAACCTCACCTAGCCCTCCGAACCCTAAGGCCACCCCTGATTTTATACCACTGAGACTTACAAGGCCTGTTGCGGGGTTGAGAGAAAGAGAGAGCTTCCGTGGCTCAAAGAATTGCTTGTTGAGAGCACAGACATCATAATACCCATCGGGGATATTAACAATTTCGTCATCAAGTTTGAACCAATTGTTTTTCAGCTTCGCAGAAATATTAACCCATGCGGGGTAGAACAACAATTCCACGATAGCCACCTCTAGGTCACCATCGCGATTGTCTAGGACCGGGTTGAGGGGGATGGGTTCCCCATGTTGGACGTTGCTAAGTGTGAAAAACATATTAGCACAGTTAATAATAATGACTGCTTACGAGTTCAATAAGGACGCCAAATACCCGGCGGGTGGGGTATACCCGTTTGCACAAATAAAGGATCTCACAAAGGTGGACATACAGGTCAACCTCCAAGGAGCCTTTCCGACACAGTTCCCCAACATGTTTGAAAAATACCGGTTGCCATACGTGGAGTCAGACCAGATCGTGCAAGCCTGGTACAGCAATCCGATGCAATTCTGGCAAAACCAACTCAACTTCGCAGTATGGTGTGCCACGGCGGGGTGTGGGGTGTCCGCGCAGGAGCATCTGTCCGGCCCTGACCCACTAACGCGAGCCGTCTTCATATTCCATGTCTACTACCAGATTCGCCGAATCCTCAAAGAGATGCGTGTGGCTCTACCACAAGACCAGGGTTGGAACGCCTTTGAAAATCCCTACGATGTAAGAGCCTATCAGCGTATATGCGCGGAATTTGGAATTCCCCAGAATGATAACTGGAGACGGCTCGGGAGGAATAACGGGTTGGGGAGTGTATACATTTACTGGACGAACACAGGTTATCGCGTCCTGCCTGATGGACATGATGGTGTATATGACCCAAAGCGCCATTCATTCACACAACAAACCACAAATGACATACTACACATAGATTATATCTCGCAAGACGATATTCACGCTGATTCTGGCTGGCAGGCTTTCATTCTTAACAAGTCACAGGGCTTCACACGCCCCGGTGTTGAGCGAATAAATGACAGCATTCGAACCTATGTGTGGGCCATCTTAGGGGCCCAGGCTCAGACTAGAACACGAATTCTGGGAACCGGAACGGCGTTTGATGCCCAGAAGCAATACCTGGTATTAGTAGAAGACGCCATCTCTGCGCCCGTCGATCTCGCGGCGGCCATCAAAAGATATCAGGATGTGCTACAAAACGCGAGCTCAGAAGTTAATTATGTCTTTGGAACGGGGTTGTATATGGCCCCCAGCGACATGCTGCTTCGCATTGGCCAGATAGTTGGATATAACAACATGATCGTCATCGCAGAGCCAGGCCTAAAGCGTGGCCTGAATACAACCATTAATACCCCAGACCTGTCCAGCATTGCACAGCCGCCACCGATGGTAGAGCTGCTCAGCAATGCTCAGCCAGCGCAGCCGACCACTAGCATAGCTGATAAGGCAGCTGGGCTGCAGCATCAAAATGAAAAGATAGCACTCATTGCTGGGGGTGTCGCAGTCGGTCTAGTGGCCCTATGGTTAGTTCACCGCAATTAGCCGCTCTCTGATAGCCAGCAGCAGCAAGCCACCAAGTGCAACCACTAATGCCCAGAGATTTCCAGCCAGCCATCCCACACCCTTACTCAAGAAGTTAAGGAGCCAGGAGATAATACCGCCTATGATTCCCGGGAGTGCCGCCACAGCCTTACTAGCTAGCCTGGCTAGAAGGCTCGCTAGGTCTTTCAGTTTCTGTCGAATCCATTCCTTAGCCCCAGGGCCAGGTGGCGGGCCAGGTGGTGGGATAGGTGGCAGGCCAGGCGGTGGGGTAGGACCACCACCACCACCAGTAATGGCTAGGGTGATAGTGGAAATTAAGAGCCCGATCGCTGTGAGAATGCTCACTATGGTGATACCCTGCTCTCGGAACAGAGTCCGCAGCCTCTCACCCAGTGTGGTGTCTTCATTGACCACCCGATGAATGGTTTCACGGATCCGGCTGAACTGGGTGCGCAAGTCTTCGTGTAACTCAGCGACTTCTATTAAAAGCCTCTTCTTAGCTTCTTCAATATCGGCAATCTTTTGCTCTTGAAAGTCCCTGCTCTCCTCATTGGGTGCTATCAACATTTTCCGCCGCCGTATGGCGATCTCTTTTTCTTGCTGGTCGAGAATAACGAGATAGTTTGTGAGTTTACCTTTAATCGTTGTCACCGCTTTGTCAAGCGCCATGAGCCCCCGGAGTTCTCTCACTGGAGGTAGGCCTTTCTCCCCCAGGTACTGGTCTACGTGTGAGGTTTCTAAAACACGCTGCACTTCTGGACTCGACATGGCCCGTTCTAAGATATTGCCAATATTTGAAGCTATTTGTGGGACATCCTGAATATCTGCACCACCTAGAGCAACTTCTTCCTCAGCCAGATCACTATCAGTCTGCTTCAGGATGGTGACAGCCTGTGGTGGTATTTTTCTCGTAAACCCCAATACCTCTCTGGTACTCGCTCTGAGGCTACTCAAAGCTAAAGGCATACCATCCAACTTTGTAATCCTTTCGCGTCCAACATAGAGCGCATTATTGCTATCCAACCTAATTTTTGTATAATCTTTGCCTGTTATAGGTGTGATACCCCACAGCTCCTTCACCCTTTTAAAATAGTCATCAATGGCGCTGTTTTCTAGCTCCACTTGTAAGTTGCGCTCCCCCTGTGACGTCTCCCCCTGTGACGTCTCCCCCTGTGACGGCCACTCGGTATTAACAATGCGGGATTATCGACATCAAAATCGTCGTCGATGAAGCCTATCTCTTCTTCCTCACCCGTTTCAGGCCTCCCCTCTTCACCACCAAAATCAGTCAGCTCAACTCTATCCATATTAGATATTGCTACAAAGCAATAAACAACTAGCCATGTCTTCAAGTGCATATGGTCGTAAGCTTAACCCTTACCGCCGTCTCCGGGAGCCGCTCGGTGTGAAAGGATTGCGGCAAACGATAATCGTGACCAACAATCCTTCTACGATCGGTCCGAAGCAGCAGTTACTAGTTCGTTTTCCCAATCTCGGTGCACACGATGTTATCGTGCCTGGGTCAGTGCGGCTGGCATTCAATGTCGACCTCAGTTCCCCTGATGTCAACCGGTTCGTGGTCCAGAACCTCTGCCGAGCGCTGGTTCAAAAGCTGACCGTTAGGCTCTCCGGCAATGAAGTCTTTTCTCTTGTGGACAGTGACGTCTACAACATCTACCTGGATCTTTGGAAGAGTCGATCGGAGCGGGCGAGCGCTGTGTATCAAGGCATCGATACAAGCACCGGCATGAACGTGACCAAGGCGCGTGTTGGTGCAGCGGATGCTGTTGTTCTGCCCGCCGCCAATGCGAGAGACGTGGCCATCGCGAAGGCCTTCAAAAACAGGTACTACATACCACTAGATTTTGAGCTGCTTGAAACGCATGCGCCCTTCTACCAATCTGCTCTTAGTGATCGGCTGGAGATTGAGTTGACCTTTAACGACGCTTCCCGCGTGATTCGCGCAACTGGTAAAGATGCCGGCAACTCCTCATACTCCCTAGAAAACATCTGTCTCGAGTACGAAGTAGTCACTGAACCCACGTTGACCCGGCTAATTCGGAGCATGTATGAGAGCCGTATGGTGGTGTTATACGAGCGGGTCCTACGACATAGACGGATCCCTCAGAAAAAGGAGGACTCGATATGGAACATCAATCTGAACACACCCTGTAAGTCTTTGAAAGGCATTCTCCTATTATGAGAAGATCCCACCAACCAAACGGATTTTGCACGCCAACCAGAGTTGTTTTACAACCCACAGATCACCAAAGTTGAAGTCATCGTAGAAGGACAAGCCAATCAGCTATTTGCGCACGGCTTAGCACCACACCAGCTCTGGGACGAAGCGAGGAAATTCTTCGCTGGTGGCCTCGAAAAGCCACCCTGAGACAAGCGCAGTCGCCAAAGAGCTAGGATTGTTCGATGTTAGTCTAGGCGAGTACTTGACGTCAAAATTCTGCTTGTGGCTGGACTTCCGGACCTCCGACGGTGACCATCTTCACGGCAGTGGCCGGCGTGTAGAGAACGGCTCTGAGGGCATCACTCTCCAGATCACGAAAGAGGTCGAACCGGCGGGGCCCCTGTACTGCTACGTTTATTTGGTTATGGACGGACAGCTGAACATCGACACCGGGAGATTTGTTAGTGCTGTTTATTAATGGAGTTCCCACTTAAGCCACACTCGGCCATCATCACGGGCCCCACATCGTGTGGTAAAACAGAATTCATTCTCAACCTCCTGGAAGGTCCGTACAGGGGCGTTTTCGAGCATATTGTAATTGCTTGCCCTTCGGTACGATACAATGAAACATACCGGGCCCGGCCGTGGGTGTGGTCAGATTCCGAGGTCTTCATATTTGACCCCGGTGATCGGCTGCTCAAATGGCTAGAGGCCTTCTATAAAATGTTTCAGGGGACACCAACGTTATACATCATTGATGACTGCAGCGCAGAGGACGCTATTGCGCAGAAGCGGACTATGTTGACTTATCTAGCTTTTAGCGGGCGACATGCCCAGCAAAGTCTGTGGGTTCAAACCCAGAAGTACAACTCCGTTGCGTAGGGCCTCAGAGCGCAGACACAATGGGTGGCGCTCTTCCATTCCAAGGATAAGGATAGCTTTGAAGACTGCCTGGATGAGAACTACATCATCCACTCTAGGGAGGAACGTGATGGGGTGCGAAAGCAACTCGAAGCTAATGAGTTCTCAAAGCTGGTACTGAGGACCAAGTTCCCATTTTCTTATAAAGTGCTCAAAGCTGGTGAGGTTTGTTAGATACTAAGCATATGTTAAGCATCAGCTAAGCATATGTTAAGCATCAGCTAAGCATATGTTAAGCATCAGCTAAGCATATGTTAAGCATCAGCTAAGCATATGTTAAGCATCAGCTAAGCATATGTTAAGCATCAGCTAAGCATGTATGAAGCAGTGCTTTGTTACTCCGTAACAGCCTTAGTTGTATTACAACTGATATGCACATGTTGTGTGCTTGGATGGGCTGTGCATTCCTATATTAGAGTTAGACGTTGGGTATTTGCAAACGCTGTGATGGATTGTGACACCATACTCGACCAGCTGTTACGTGAAGAGGCAAAGCCGGTAGAGTCTGCTCCGGAACCTACAACAACACCACAGTCCGGACATGCATCACCACCTACCACAACGCCACAGTCCGGACATGCGTTGCATCGTGAAAGGCTGGCAGCACTTGCGGCTGGGGGACGTGCCGGGCAGTACATAGGCGGTAAGTACTCCAAACTTACAATGGAACAGGTTGAGGCCTTGCCTGATCAAGAAATTGAGAAGCTATATGCGAGGCATGAGGCGAGGCTTGGAGCTGCAATAACAAAGACCATAGGCACGGCTATGCTACAGATGTACGCACAAGTGGCAAGTATGTTCCTCCCCATTGCTGATAATAAAGCTTTGGTGACAGACCTGGAGGCCGACCCGTTTCTAGGGCATGCGCTAAACACAGTTACATGTGAACTCTACCATAAGTTCGGTATGTGCTTAGCACCTGCAACTGTCGCGCTAGCAACTTTTAGGCACTGCCATTTTGGACATATCTGTCCTAAGCAAGAACAAGATGGAGGAGGAGACCCCCGAAATTGCTCCACAGGAGAAACTAGTGACGAAGGACCCCAGGAAAGTTGCTGCTGGGAAGAGAGGAGCTGCTGCTCGAAAGAGTCGTGAAGCAGAGAGGCTGTCTCTAGCTCTGCAGCAGGCTGTTCGTGAGAAGAAACGAAAGTTAGCCCCCGAGCATGAGCAGGCCCCACCACCGCTGTTTCCAATGGTGCCAGTTGATTACCGTGGCTGGACTCCCTGGATTATCGGAGTGGCTGGCGTTGTCGTTGTCGTCGGAGTAATTAGGCAGAAAATGCGGCGGACTAAAGCACCTGCCCCGCCTGCGCCCTCCAAGCGACCGGAGACTAACATATTAAAGAATAGAGATCCATTTTATATGGAATAATGGCAGGCGTTGACGGGAAAGCTATTGTTAACGCCGTTTACCACGGCGCTGTGGTGACCGTGCTTACGGTAGGCACCGCAAAACTGACCAAGGTGATTTTCAAAGGGGCAACCTTGCCCAAGCTAGACGCTGATATGTATGACCTTGGGATGATGGTTTTAGACACGTCCATCGCCTTAGCACTCCGAGATTTGCTTATCAAAGAGGGCTTGATCCCCGCTGATATATTGCATAAACCCTTACAGTATCAGCCCCGCTAGCTATGGCCTCTGTCGCAATGATGATAGGGGGCGCTGTTGTCAATGCCCTCGCGTTTACGGGGGGCAACTACCTCTTTTCCAAGCTAGGGCATGCGGACGCCCATGAAGAAATGAGGCGGCACGATGAGGCTGTCGAGCGGCTACAGGCGGCCCAGGCTGAGTGGATGAGAAAGAGAACCAAGCGGCTAGACTGGCTCAACGATGAGCTACAGCGCGAAGGCCACGCCGTTCACTCTTTCCAGGATGTCGACCAGGCCATATGGGAATACAGCCTGATCTCTGGCAAACGTGTCGAGCCCCTCGAGCCTGAACCTCGCCTGTCGGATTTCTATGTGCCATCAGAGCCGCAGAAAGACCGCGAGATCACTTTTATCGTTCTTGGGCTGGCAGCGACTGGTATTGTTGCTCACAAGTTGCTTTAGAGATTGACCGCTGCTACCAAAATGAAAGATCTGGAGGATATCTACTACAGCCCTCAGGGCTACTGGAAAGGCTTGGCGGCCATTAAGAAGCTAGCTGCTGCAGCTAATGTTTCGGAGGATGTTGCCCGAGACTGGCTCAAGAAGCAAGCTATTTTTCAGATCTATTTACCCGCTCCTCGTTACATTCCGCGGCCATCTATTGATGAAGATAGACCGAATGCCGTCCATCAGGCTGACTTGCTCTACCTACCACATGACCGGGTTGGTCGTAAGACATTTAAGTATGCCTTGACTGTTGTGGATGTTGCCTCACGGTTTAAGGAAGTAGAGGCTTTGACAGACAAGAGCAGTGAAGGGGTGGCTTTGGCCCTAGAGCGAATTTACAAACGCGGGCCACTCAAATGGCCACGGCTTCTGCAGATTGACCCGGGGCGTGAGTTTATGGGTGCTGTGAGCCAGCTGGCAGCGAAGCATAAGACACAGATACGGCGTGGAGAAGCTGGGAATCACCGGCAGCAGGCGATCGTCGAGAGGTTCAATCGCACTCTGGTGGAGAGACTGTTCGGTGCCCAGTACGCCCAAGAGTTACTACTGGCGGCTCGAGGGTCCTCTGAACGTTCAGCTGAATGGGTTCAGGCTCTTCCTCAGGTGGTCGCGGCTCTTAACGGTGAGGTGACTCGTTTGAAGGGTCGGAAGCCGGTTGATGCCATTAAGGACACTTCTGTATCCCATTCACCGGCCGCTCCTGCTCACCGTACTATCGGCCTCAAGGAGCCTGTGATTCCGTCTGAGGCTCTAGTTCGGTATCTGTATGCAAGCTTGCCTGGGGAGCATGAGCTTGAAGGTGGCCGGCGCCGGGCGACTGATCCTTCGTGGTCATTAACAGTACACGAGATTCGTAGAACAGTATGCCAGGATGGGCGGCCAGCGCGGGGCTTCGTTCGCGAAGAGCTGATGATTGTTCCTTCCGACACCCAAATGCCTCCTGACCGGATCCTCCCTAAGCGATGAGGCCCAGGCTGGCGATCTGCCCGTTATGCATCCCTCGATTCTCTACTCTATGGACTTCTACCTCGTAGATGGACCAGCTCGTGGATGTGAGGAGCTCCACAGCTACTCCCTAGCAGGATTCTAGGTAGCCGTAGGCCCTAGTGTTGATACCATCAGCACAAATCCATTTTTTCGTGTCCATGGGGCTCAGAGATGTTTTGTTCATCTCATAAACCCCTATCTGGTGGCCCTTGCTTCGTATGGCAACCTGTGTGTGCTTGTATTCCCGCTGACCGAACAGACTGTCCTTGTAGTGTTCGTGTCTGAGGTCCTTCTTCACAACTGCCCGAGCCACTCCTTTGGCTTTCTTGATGTTGGCGGCCTCCTCTAGGATTGAGTACATCTTTGGTCTGAGACCGACGAACTCAGCTATCGAGCGGCCGTTGCATTCATCTTTGAATTTGCCGACCACCTTTTTATTCGCAGTCGAATGGTTGGGGTGGTCACGCGGATAATCTGAGAAGTCGTACCAGTCGGGGTGAGTCTTCATGTCCGCGTACACATCCTCAGTCTCCACCTGAAGTAGAAGGGAGTCAGTATCAGTGTAGCAGAGCTGGAGTCTATTACCGTATTGGGGTTTAAGCCGATTGTACCAGAAGTCGTACATGAGGTACTTGGATTGGTCCAGGATGGCCTGCCCACAATAGACTGGTTTATTCAGCTGGACCTTGTTCTTGATGCTGTGCACCGCCACCAGTCCACCGTTGAAGATTCTACACGATTCGTAGTTGGGGCTGGCGATTAATTTTCGGAGTCGGTCAGTCTCGGTGCCTCTGATAAGGTTGACTCTGATGCGTTTGCGAACATTCTCCATACTCTTCCCGAAGACGGTATTGTTCATCAGCTTGAAGAAGTCCTTCTCAAATTCCGACTTGGCTTGGGCTCGTAGAGAGGTGTTCATCTCTATGTAGGGCTTCATCCATTGGGACTGATTGAACTTGATGGCTCGGTGGATCTGGGTGACCTCTAGACCGAGGCTGTGATAGAGTTTGAGATTGCGGTAGTGGACGACGTATCGCTCCTTGTTGTGGAGATGAGGTACCAGCTTTGTTTGCTCCGTGAACTTAGCCCCCAGTTTGTTCTGGAGCTCGCGCTGATAGCTGCTCAACCAGGCCTCTGGGATGGTCATGGTTTCTGGAGCTAGCGTATAGTCACTGTGGGCTTCATGTAGGTGCGCTGGGTACTTCAAATCAACCTCAACAAGCCATCCCTCTGGGGCGTTGTCGGGGGTGTTGAGTACCTCCTCGAGAGTTGGATTGGCCCATTGGAACCCTCCGGTGGGGAGGTATTCCATCATGACCCACCCATACAGGTTATTTGCATCTAGGTACATAATCCACGAATTGGGTGTTGTGGGGTCATAGTCTGAAGTCTTGGGGTTGTTGGCCTTAGCATACCGCTTGGAGACCATGGCCACACCCCCTCGGAGTCCCTTCTCAAAGAGGAGGTGCATATCCAAGTCGGTTAGGAGCTCGAGTTGCACCTTCGTCTTTTTTAGGAGTGCGTCCCATGCCAGGCCGGGTGCACTGATGTAGTGGGCTGGGTCGAGCTGATATACCTCCATGCAGGTGGCTCGGAATGCCTCGAATATATCAGCCAACAGACTGACGTCTGTTTTCAGGTATAGGTCATGGTAGCCTCCGAGTGTTTTGCAATCGAGCTCCTGCCACACTTTCTGGGCGTGGGCATAGTCAGAGTCACTGATTCCTTCTCGGGTGAGCTTGCTGTAGAAGGCCTCTTTGGGTGGTAGGTGGTCTTCAGCAAAGCGCTCGAAGCTGTCCATGTATTCGTAAGGGTATACGCCCTTGCGGAGAAGGAGATGTGACTGGCTCTGGCTTAGCGTGGTCCTGAACTTGCTCATTAAGACAGCCCAGGGGGTGTGCTTCTCAGTGTTGCACGTCTCACATCTTGAGATTATGTCGTTGCCTCTACGTGTCAGGGCCATTGATTTGCCACAGTGTGTCAGCTCGCTGAGGTTCCCTACCAGGGTGTCTAGAGAGCTATTCATGAACTGTAGGCTGTCAATGAATTGCAGCTGTCCGATGGTGAAGGAGGCGTACTTCTCTAGGGTGTTTGGTATGCAGGTGATTGTTGTGTTGTCTACTTGTTTGGTTTGCCATTGACCGTCTTTCTTCTTCTTGTAGACTGTTCTTTTTCCCCAGTCCAGACGGCCGGCCGCTTGCATGATGATGTGGGAGTCGTATCCTCTGAGGTTGTGAAAGACTACAGGTATCCTCAGCTTGTCTCTATTGATGCGCCATGCTAGATTACAGACATTGTGGGCAGCGCCCCGGTATTTGCCTGTAATATGGCAGTGGTCTCTCACCTTGTCCTCCTCCAGCGGCTCTTTACAGATGTGGCAGGTGGTGGCGGAGGCAAAGTCTTCACGGTCTTTTTGCCCCAGCAGCATCCGTGCCGGCCGCTGTAACTTGTGGTGGATGGTGGCCTTCTCTCGTCCCATCACCATCAGAGCCGGCCGCTGTAACTTGTGGTGGATGGTGGCCTTCTCTCGTCCCAGCACCATCAGAGCCGGCCGCTGTAACTTGTGGTGGATGGTGGCCTGCTCTCGTCCCATCACCATCAGAGCCGGCCGCTGTAACTTGTGGTGGATGGTGGCCTTCTCTCGTCCCAGCACCATCAGAGCCGGCCGCTGTAACTTGTGGTGGATGGTGGCCTTCTCTCGTCCCAGCACCATCAGAGCCGGCCGCTGTAACTTGTGGTGGATGGTGGCCTTCTCTCGTCCCAGCACCATCAGAGCCGGCCGCTGTAACTTGTGGTGGATGGTGGCCTTCTCTCGTCCCAGCACCATCAGAGCCGGCCGCTGTAACTTGTGGTGGATGGTGGCCTTCTCTCGTCCCAGCACCATCAGAGCCGGCCGCTGTAACTTGTGGTGGATGGTGGCCTTCTCTCGTCCCAGCACCATCAGAGCCGGCCGCTGTAACTTGTGGTGGATGGTGGCCTTCTCTCGTCCCAGCACCATCAGAGCCGGCCGCTGTAACTTGTGGTGGATGGTGGCCTTCTCTCGTCCCAGCACCATCAGAGCCGGCCGCTGTAACTTGTGGTGGATGGTCGCCTGCTCTCGTCCCAAGTGTTTGAGGAATTCGTCGGCAGCATCCTCCCCCCGATATACGACGGGGTTTGTGGTGAGCCCGTCGCAGCGTACAATGGTGTAGCCGAAGCCGCAGGGGGGATGCTCAGCAAGTTGTCGTGTGTTGCTCTGGCTTGGATCCATTGCCGCACCATGTACTGGAACGTTCAAGGTCTCAAAGTCTGCGTATATGATGTATGGCGCCCTCATCTGTTTCTGGAGGGCCTTGAAATTCATCTTTCCCTCTTTAGGCATGACATTCACCTGACAGGCTGTGTTGATGCCTTGACAGAGTGGCTCATGCAGGTCCAGGGTTTCCTGAGAGGAGTGTACATGGAGACAGTTGAGACATGGATACTTCTTACCCCTATGTTTGCTGTTTCCATATAGAAGCCGCCCCACATCCTTGACCCAGACATAGTGCCTATTCTCATCCTTACACAGGAGCAAGAGGTTGATTTGGTTGCGCTGGAGTGTGTTGGTTCGGAGTATGGTTGGACCTTTGTTCCACCCAAAGACTCTGATGGCTATGGTGGGATTCTGGTTTTCGAACTTAGCAATGCTGGTCAGCTGCACTGGGAACTCGATTCCTTCAAAGTTTAGCTCTCCCAGGTGGGCGCTATAATTGTTGAGCCTATCAGGATGCTCTCCATGCGCTACTGGGTAGAGCACTGAGAGTATTGCCCATTCAAAGCAGCGGTTGTCCTCATTCTTCACATTCACAACACTACGTGGTGGAATGAAGCTGGGTGTCGCGAAGTAGCTAGAGCCTCGGAATGGTTGGTATTTTACTATGTAGAGGTCGAGCTGCACACACTCATCATAGTGCCAATCCGAGCCCTGTTCGGTGAAGCATTCACTGTCAGCGAATATCTTGGCTCTGGCGAGCTTCAGCCCCTCATCAATTTCCCCCTCGTGCAGTACTTCATAGTTCCTGCTTCCATGGGTGGCGATTGTCGTAATCTGTTCGCCTTCTGGGGTGGTGCGATAGTATTTTAGATGGAGATACAGCTGCATTTTAACACTGCCATAATCCCCCAACCCTTTTACCACCAGAGCTTTGATGGCGGGCTCCATCGAAATCATAAATGTTGCAGGTTCATCATAACCACCACGTTCTGGGACGATTGCTTCATATTTTCTCAGGCTCCCCTCAATCTCCTGGGTGAGTTTCAATTCGGGTGCGTTGCGAATTAAAGCGGCATCCATCTCAGCCACTTCATCTCGCACACTATCAGCTCGGGCAAGGAACTCTGCTTCGAGGTCGGCGTGGCGTTGAGCACGCTG
Source organism: Cepaea hortensis (assembly GCA_963921405.1). Classification (NCBI taxonomy): domain Eukaryota; kingdom Metazoa; phylum Mollusca; class Gastropoda; order Stylommatophora; family Helicidae; genus Cepaea; species Cepaea hortensis. The sequence goes on along the minus strand of OY992894.1, from coordinate 2,778,378 downwards.
CCGGGCGCGGTGTCGTCGCTCGGCGACGATCGCGGCTCGGTCCGCGGCGGTACCATATACAAATCTCAGGGCGGTGGTAATCCCTGCTTCAAGTCGTGCCCCTTGTAGATTGGGGTTCTTCTCGAGCAGGGTGGCCCGAGCCATCTCACGCGCTCTGGATATTTCCCCCTCAAGAACGGCCTTCCTCCCCCCACTGTATGGCATGCCATACTCGCGGGCTTGCTGTTTCAACTGAATCAGCGTAGGCATGGCTAAATACACAGATCCGTCAGTCTCTAACAAGTAGGTGTGTAAGTACACCGATGACTTCACCTCTCTCTAATTGAAAGTTCAATCCACTATAATCTTAGCAATTCGACGAATCTCTGCATTATAGTCCTTTACATTCTCTTCGTACCAGATTCGGTGATACTCCTTGTCATATCCACATTCTTTACATAGTTCTAGGAGGTTGTTGACCCCCTTCCCACATTTCCGACATGGTTTAATACATGAACCCTTCCGTATTAGCACTGCAGTAGTCCCTCATACAACTCCGATTGCAGGGCTCTGTGGAATGTAGCCGTAGCCACTTACAACTGTTCTTCGCGGTGCGCATCTTGGTATGTCTGTAGATGATACACTCTAAATCGATGGCTCGGTCACCCGAGTGCGCTCCGGGATACAGAGGACGGCCCGGTCGGGCGGTCGCGCCCCGGGGCCCTGGGGGGTGGGGCCCCCGGAAGTTGGGTCCCTAGGGGGGCTTTCTTTTGGCGCTCCTGTGGTGCCCCGACCCTTTTGGCCCCAAACCACCAATTGACATCTACTTACTTACTGCCATGACTTCCATAGTCAGGCTACTTGTGGTCTCAACAAAAGCACCAGAGTTCTCCTTCACAATTCTGCTTCCGGCCTGACCCGTAAAGGCCCATGAGCTTCTCACATGTCGGAAGACCGACTCATCTGTGTAAATGACAGCATCACCGTCTAGCGAATTCTCGAAAAGCAACTCTTGTACTTCCGTCTCCACAGCAGCCGGGTTTTCTTGTCTGCATTTTCTATCTAGTTGCATGCAAACACTGCATTATCACACTCGACAGACGGTGCAGAGAGCAGAACCCTGCCGCTGTCAATGCAGAGGTTAACGCGCTCATCTATGATCACTCAGATAGCCCCGAAGTGCTCATCTATACAGATGGATCTGTTGTAAAGCAGCAGAGAAGTGCGTGGGCATTTACAGCCCGCTCAGCGGGCCGAACCGTTCAAGAATCCAGTGGTGCCCACTCTATGACCACGAGCAGCATGACGATGGAGGTGATGGCAGTTACACAGGCTTTCATATGGCTGGAATCACAGAATTATACCAACGTGTGTGTACTAAGTGATTCAATGAGCATGATTCAGAAGGTCGAAGCTGGATCTGTACGTAGACAGTGGACTGAGTCGCTGCGGAAGTCTGTTGTCCGCAAAGTCACTTTCATCTTCGTCCCGGGACATGCGGGAGTCGAGGGAAATGAACGAGCTGATAAATTGGCTGGCTCTGCACCCCCTGTAGATGGCCAGCCCATGGATCGTGCCGATGTTATTAACGCCCTTAAAGATATGGCGAGAACAGAGGATTTTGACGCTAGTGATTCCACATCGCTTTCCAGGATGAAAGACCTGGGAGTAAGAATCGGCACAGCCAGACGCGAGAGGTACATCGGGAAAACAAAGCGCCTCGTCAACCAACACAGAACTGGCACTATTAGCCACCGGACGCTGATGCATATGCTGGGGGGGGGGGGAGGATCTGAGCACCTATGGACATGTCCGGAGTGCAACGAAGATACCCCAACTGATAACTAACTAACTAACTAACTAACTAACTAACTGCATGCAAACAGAAAAAGACGTACATAAATATGTTGGTACTTGCACCCATTCCTCGCCAGGTTCTAAGTCCTCAAGTGAACACACCTGTTGAAGAATGTCTTCGGCTTGACCCATCCACGACCGTCCTCTTTTTAACGTGTTGCTCTTCACCTTCCTAATTTCACTATGCAGTGGATGTTGTGTGTTTGCGTTAACTCTGAGGTAGGCACGTGCTCTGCAAATGTAATCTGTTTCATTGGTTGGAAAATCAAGAAGGTAGCGCATCGCCCTGCATGCTGTATCTCTTGTACATCCAAGAATAATGCGCATGGCTTCGTTCTGTATCCTTTCCATCCTTTCTATCTGCTTACGACTGAGAGTCAGGATCGCCATCGCATAATTAAAAAACAGACATGACCAGACCCTCGTACAGCAGACATAGATGGCGCTGCTCAAAGTTTGCTGCCGCCATCACCCGCATCGCAGCCAAACCCCGCTTGGCCTTTGTTATCACCTGGTCTATGTGCTTATTATAAGCAAGGCTTCGATCAAAACGTATCCCCATGTAATTCATAGCCTGCGTTCTTTCCATAATCTCTCGACACAGATTTACAGTTGGTGTTGGAGTGTTGACAATATGATTATTCAACGAGAACCATGTCACTGTTGCCTTTGTTGGGTTGACCATTGCGCCAGCTTCAACACACCAAGTACTTATACTTAAGCGATTGAGTTCGGTTTGTAGTTCCACAGCAACCTGATCTCTATCCTTACCCTGACGATACACTAAAACATCGTCGGCATATGACAAAGTCCTCCCCGGTCCATTGATCTGCTCGCTGGTGATTCTCACAGTGTAGGCGTTGAACAGCACCGGAGATAATGGTCCCTGTAGTATGCCAGGATATATTATTGTTGGTTCCGAAGTCCAACTGCCACATCGAAAAACTACTTTCCGTTGGAAGAGGGCTGCAGCGATCAAACTAAGGAGGAAAGGACTTATCTTGAGGACATGTCTTATCAAGAAGTTGAAGCATTAAAATATCCAATGGCACTCTGTTGTACGCGTCCTCAAGATCAATCGCTGCACCAAAGGTTTCAATGCCTGAGTGGAAACCTTCATAGACATCATGCGCAAAGAGTGCTGCTTTTGGTCCAGGTTTCTCTTTTTGGACGTACCCTCTCTAGCTGGCTTGATATGTTCCTGGCAATTAACTTCTCCAGCAGCTTGCCTATTGTATTCTGCATGGTTATAACTCGATATCCCTGACTTTTTGTGTGGTCGGCAAAGGAATCAGATAGCTGTGCAACCATTCCTCCTTGCTGCTAGCACTCCCTATACTGTTGTTGTACATGTCTGCTAGTTTCTCTAGCTCGTTGTCGGTACACCTATTGATATCGTCGTATCTTATGCCATCTGGCCCTGGAGCGCTGTTTATTTTTTTTTATCGTCGAAGCACAGCCTTGATTTCTTTCACTGTCACTGTGTCTTCATCCGAAATGTTCTGGGCCTTGCACCTGCGTGAGGTGACCTCCTTGGCAAGATTTCGGCCTCTCATGTCTGTCTGATTGCTCTGCTCTAGATAGCGTTCGAAGAGAACTTTGCCCTTGGTCTCGTCAGTCCTCTGCCAGATGAGGTCAGTGCCTTGGAAGTAAGAAATTCTCTTATTCTTGACTACCCCACTCATGCTTTTATGTAGTCGCCAGAACACTTCCAGTGACTTGTCTGTGCTTATTACTCTTTGACAAACCTCTGCCCATCTGTCACTTTTAACTACCGTAACCAGTTTTTTTTAAATAGCTTACTTTTGTGTGCATCTCTCTTTCTAAGTGCATGCAGGGACTAAGATGGGCGACTCTGTTCTTCTTGGCGTTTTGCCATTTCCTTACAGCATTGCGCTTATCCACCTAGGCCTTCTCCACCTCAAAATTCCACCAAGGTGGCTGCCCCCGGCTTTTCTTCCTGCCCTGAAGCTTTCTGAGCTTGTGGAGCCTGATTTTACTCACCACATCTTGCCCTGTACTGCCATGCTGGAAAGTCTTGACCGATGACTTATGCTACCTGGTTCTGCCTTTCTCCGCCAATATGCTGCAAGGGTGGTGGTCGCTGCCGTGGTACCCTAGGACACCCATCTACACACTGTAGTGAGTGAAGAAGAAACCAGCGCCAGATCAATAGCACTGTCCTCATCACCTGGACGGCTTGCTGTCCCGGTGACACAGCCACTATTGATACAAACCAGGTCAATCCTTTCAATTCCAGTCTCGAGCTCCTCCCACTGCGTGTTGGAGGAAATGTTTCCCTATGTTCTGCCTTTAGCGTTGATATCGCCACAGAAAATAACATTTCTCTCGTGACCTAATATGTCACTTAAGCACTTCCACTTCTGGGTACTCACAATTGCGTTACGAGCATAAACATTAACCAACACGAATGGTGGACCGGACTGAACTCTAACCGCATGTATTTGTATGTCGTCATTGTCCCAACTGGACATGTCTGGCTCTGAAGCCACCATACTGTCGCAAATGAGAATCGCCATTCCCAGATGTCGCATATTGTAGAAACATGCCGGCAATTTGGAGTAACTGACCACCCAGTCTCGTCTCCTGGAGCGCTACACTGTCGTTACTATATACCAGGTTTTCCAGAATAAGGCCTCGTTGTTTTACGCTGGCACAGTTCCAATATAGAATACGAGTATTCCTGAGGCCAAGACGGTCACATTTGAGTCTAAAACGTTTTACCCCACCACGCATGCCTTGCCGTTTGCGGCAACATCGCCGCGCCCGTAGCCTTGGTGGGTTGACTGCCTCCGCACGGAGCAAAAACGTTGCTTCGCCATATTGAAAAACCGAACACCACAGAAACACACACGCTGCGAAAATTCACTCAAGGATTGCTTCGCTCAATGCACGAACTCCGTATCATCGGAGCAAATCTTGAGAAGAAACCCCTGGTTTTACATCCTGGTACACAAATTACACGCAAGAGATGAAAATACCTATCTCCTACGCGAAAAAGGGAACGGTCACAAAACAACACAACCGTCCGCCGCCATCTTGACCGGAAGGCCTGACACCCCGGCGGGGAATCGAACCCCTGTCTCCCGCGTGACAAGGCGGGGATACTTACCACTATACTACAGGATGGTTAACCTGAGCCAGGCGATGGCCCCTAATATAACTTCTCTTCTCAGGTTGAACGGGGTAAGGGTAATGGAAGAATAACATAAGCAAACCAGTGTGTTCAGTTAGTTGGAAGATGTGTTACAGAAGTGACATGTAGAATAGTCCACCCAACAACAGTATTTGACAAGATGTTTCTATGCTATATATCTCATGTGCCATGCCGATAAGTGTGGGCGGTCACGTTTCGCCATCTCACACGATCACCAGCGTCGTGGAGCAGCTCTGTGTTCTTGTCTGGGCCATGCCACGTGGTCAAGCCAACCAGATATTTACTGCCCTGCCTTCCGCTTGTTCCTTTTCCCTGAACCTTGCCAGTTATCACCAAGCTCTCCAAAACATTTTTGACTGTCTACGTCTAATTTCTCTAATCAGTTTACGGTTTTCATTTGTTTGGTGTAGGATTTGGTCTCTCTCTCTCTCTCTCTCTCTCTCTCTCTCTCTCTCTCTCTCTCTCTCTCTCTCTTTCTCTCTCTCTCTCTTTCTGTGTCTGTCTCAGTCTCTCTCTCTCTCTCTCTCTCTCTCTCTCTCTCTCTCTCTCTCTCTCTCTCTCTCTCTCTCTCGCTGGTTGAATATATATGGACATGAGAGATGGTCCTTCATTATTATTCCGAATATCACACACTGTTCTTCTCTTGTATCATCATAAAGGTCTTTCACATAATCTTACCACGCATGTAAAATCTTTTTCTATTGCGAATTTGCCATCTTTGGCCTTTAGGCAACAAATATTTGTGTGTTCTTTTGTTGGTGGTGTCATTAATTCTTTTGTCCATTAATTTGACATTCCGGATGTTGTGTTAGTTTTCAATTTCCCTGCAATTTTCCTCAAGCCATGCTTCATTTCCCTCTTTGCAGTTTCTTAATGTTCGTGTGAATCTTTTAATATATTTTGGGGTTATGTTTTTATTTTTTATTTCTTCCTATTTCCACGAGTTTTAAGAGGTCTTCCATTATTCATTTCTTACGTCCCATAATCTTTACTTTTGGGATGGTTGTTTCTGCAGCTTGGTTGACTGATTTCTTTAATATTTCCCATTTGTCGCTGATATCTTGAAATAAAATGCCCATATCGAACAATGCATCAAATCTGTTCTTTACCTCTACGTTGAATTTATTTTTTTTTAAATCTCCTCTCTTCAGTGCACGTAAATCAAACTTTGTGTATTTTTGGCCTTCATTGATTTAATATGTATATTGCTTATGGTTAATCTATGGTCGCTGTGGCAGTGGGCACTTGGTATCGTTGTTGCGACTTTTAAGGCATTTCGAAATCTTCTGTTGATGATATATAGGGTGTATTTTTTAATGACCGTGCAGTGTTTGAAAATATTGCCGGTCCAAGTTTATATTCACCCTCTGTAAAGTTCATGCAACACAATAAGTAAATACAAAACTTGCACCGGCAATATTGTCAAACACTGCACAGTCATTAAAAAGACACCCTATATATATATCAACTGATGCCAGAAAGATACTTCTTCACAACGAACGAACAATCTTTGTGTACATTCAGTCCTTCCAATCACTCAAATTTCGTACATCAATTATCTGTTGTGCATGTAACATTTCTATCTATGACATCGAGTGTCCCTCGTTGTTGACTTCTCCCTGTTGTTGACTTCTCCCTGTTGTTGACTTCTCCCTGTTGTTGACTTCTCCCTGTTGTTGACTTCTCCCTGTTGTTGAATTCTCCCTGTTGTTGACTACTTCCTGTTGTTGAATACTCCCTGTTGTTGAATTCTCTCTGTTATTGATGTCTCTCTGTTATTGACTTCTCTCTTTTGTTGACTTCTCCCTGTTGTTGAATTCTCTCTGTTGTTGACTTCTCTCTATTGTTGACTTCTCTGTATTGTTGACTTCTCTCTGTTGTTGACTTCTCTGTATTGTTGACTTCTCTCTGTTGTTGACTTCTCTCTGTTGTTGACTTCTCTGTATTGTTGACTTCTCTGTATTGTTGACTTCTCTCTGTTGTTGACTTCTCTCTGTTGTTGACTTCTCCCTGTTGTTGAATTCTCTCTGTTGTTGACTTCTCGCTGTTGTTGACTTCTTTCTGTTGTTGACTTCTCTCTGTTGTTTAATTCTTTCTGTTGATGACTTCTCTCTGTTGTTGACTTCTCTCTGTTGTTGACTTCTCCCTGTTGTTGACTTCTCGCTGTTGTTGACTTCTCTGTATTGTTGACTTCTCTCTGTTGTTGACTTCACTCTGTTGTTGACTTCACTCTGTTGTTGACTTCTCTGTATTGTTGACTTCTCCCTGTTGTTGACAGAGAACTCCCTGTAGTTTCCGGTTTCCGGCTTCGAGAGGACGTGTTTTAACATATTCTCCCGATTTTTGATTATTTTAATAAGTTTACTCAATTCAATCACGATGCTGTGTATATCATTGTGTTCATTCTAAACTGGATTTACATACTACTCAACAGTTCAAGTCTATGTGACTGTTTAATTAATGAAATGAGAGTTTCTTTATTTTATGTGGCCGTAAGAGCACCTATCTATGAATGTTACCAATTATCGATTCACGGCAACGTGAGAATTTGCCATGCGTGACTAACAAGTGATAATCACCACGCACCTTCTACAGAAAGGCCTGCGCGTATATTTACTCCATCATTTTGTTCGTTTAAAGCTGGATTTACATACAACACAAAATGTCAAGTTTATGTGAATGTGTATTTAGTTAAATGAGGATTTCTTTGTGAATCGTGACGGTAAGATCACCCATTTTTTAATTTTACCAATTATCGATCTACGACAACGTGAGAATTAACCATGCATGGCTAGCAAGTAAACGTCACGCACGACCTACAGAAAAGCCTGCAATATTATTTTATTCCTTGCCTTATCGAGCTGCCTATGTTGCCAAAATGTCCTCCAACTTGCGATCATCAACTGTGTCCAAGCGGCACAATGTAAACAAGAACAAGACGGGACCAATTTTGACGAGCACGCCAGCTCAGCGAATGAATCTATCATCTACATCGCCAACCTCAATCGTGTTGTCTAGTGAACAATCAGACACTGAATTCCAGCTGGACATACAGAATTCACCAGCTCAATCTAATCAAACCAGCACATCACATTCAAGCACTCTTTCTTCGGCCGAACCACAGAGCCACAATGATATTGATTGTCGTGAACTTATTCAGGCCTTGGAGATGAGGTTAACAGATTTTATTACCAGCAACACCACTAATATTATTGCTGTGCTTAAAAACGAAAACCTTCTTCTTCGAGAAGAAATCCGCCTCCTTAGACAAGAGAAGGAAACTTTCAAAGCATCAATACATGCTTTAGAACTAAGAAGTGCACAGTCATCTAATAAAAGTGCACAGACAGAAACTACCCTTGGTGTTAAAGATGCGTGTGCTACCAGTGAATGTTCGTCGCATAATGACATACAGACAGTTTCTACAATCAACAAAACTACTTCTAAACCTGTAGAACGCACACCATCCATCTACCCCATTGATGTGCATATCAGCAACAGGTTCCAGGCCTTAAGTGTAGACTCTCCAGCAGAAGACCAGGAATCACAAAGTTCAATTGTTACCACTACTGGGCATCAACAACCAACGCAAGCAAGCTATAATAATCAAGAACACAAGAAAGACCACAGTGGTCAGTGGCAACAACAGCCTAAGCGGACACGCCAGCAGCGTGACCTTACAATTGATGACAGTGCAACTCATGTTATCATTGGAGACTCCCTGCTGAAGGGAATCTATAGTGATCGCATGTCATCTTCTGACAGCGAGTCAACTTCAATCTTTCCTCTACCAGGCGCTGACATTGATAGGCTTACCGCTACACTGCGAAAATTCCAAGTGAATGAGAGAATTAAAAAAGCGACAGTCCATATTGGTGTCAATGACATAATGGATAATAACATCATAAGCACCTCACAACTATCTACGCTGGAGGTACTGTTACGAAATAAATTTCCTAACTCATCTATGTTCATTTCATCCATCATTCCACCATGTTATGGATTCCAGCGTCGGACTGCCGATGCTGCCAATCTAACTTTGTTTAAATTTTGTAAAGACAATGCCATTAGTTTCATTAATAATACCCCGTACTTTACTTCGTCGTCCGGGGCTCCTAAGAAAAAACTATACAGGGATCAAATACATTGTTCCAAGCTAGGAAGTAGTATACTAGCGAAGAACATAAAATATCCCGAACGTGCACAACAACCAGCACCAGTTACAGGAGTAACCCGAACTTCACCCCTGGCGACAGCGACATCTAAGTGTTCAGAAAATGCTCCTTCTCTTCCTGCACCACCATTGCCTATACCCCAGGAATACAATGCCGTGGATAGCAACCCATGCTCCAATCCCAATGTTGCTAACTATGATGGTTTGTTTCCTCCCTTGCCCATAAAGCATCCTCCCCCTATTGTGTCAAAGGGGACACCGTTAAACAATGTTGCTGTGCCCCCGATGTATGCTTCTAATGTAGGCACTTCCAGTAACTCTCACAGCAGTGGTCCCTCGTTGGATGGTAATCTACACTCCTATCAGTGGAACCGCCAACTTCAACAGCTAATGCAATACAATCCTGCAGCCCTGCATCAAGCTTTCATGATGTCACTCCAGCACAGACATTTTCCTACCCCATCTAATAGTCTTAACTACTAATAAATAAAGTTTCAAAAACTCTGAAAATTTCTACCGCAAGCGACATCATCCTTTCATCGTGCAATGTTCGCAAATCACGATCAGTGGCTTCACAAAGATGGCCTAAGTATAGGCCATCTCAACATCTATCATTTGCTCAATAAATTACCTGAGCTTTCGGTAATACTGTGCAAACAATTCCATGTGTTTGGAATCACAGAAAGTCGTCTCAACGACAAAATATCCGACTCTGAAATCACTCTTAAGGGGTTTAAAGTAATTCGAAGAGACGCAAATCAAAAATTAGAGACAGGTATTGCTGTATACATTTCCAATTCTCTCAACTGTTACCGTAGAAGTGATCTCGAGTCAGTAGAGATAGAATGTGTTTGGTTAGAGGTGAAGCCAGCCAGCCAACAGCCGTTTCTCATTGGATACCTATATAGGAATCCGTGTGCTGGGTACAATTGGTATGACTGTTTCACTACAATGATGGATATAGTGTTTACAGAAGGTAGAGAAGTCATGATATTAGGTGACTTTAACATAGATATTCCTAAATCCAACCAGACATGGGACGATATCATTCTTTCTTACAATTTCAAACAACTAATAAACCGTCCCACAAGGGTTACTGACACATCCTCAACTATAATTGATCATATATATGTTACTTGTCCAGATAATATTATTGAATGTTCTGTTCCTGTTTGTACAGTTAGTGACCACTACCCGGTATGTTGTACATGGTCAAGAATTGGGTTCAAACCTCTTAAACATAAACATGTAAGTATCAAATTTAGGAATTTTAAAGCATTCAACCAAGATTTATTTTTGCAAGACTTAAGAAAAGCAGCCCTTGATCACGTTTACCAACTTCCTGACCCGGACGATGCATTAGCTTTCTGGACGAAGACAGTCTACAATGTGTTCGATAAACACGTGCCAATCAAAGAAGTTCGAGTCAAAAATCAACATAAATCCCCATGGGTCACTAGAGAAGTGCTGGAAATCATGAGAGAGCGAGATACAGCACACAAAAATAAAGACTTCATCAATTACCGCAGACTAAGGAATAAAGTTAAATATGACATTCGTAGGATAAAAAAAGATCATTTTAAAAATTTGATTGTAGATAATTCAAACAGTACAAATATATGGAAGGCTATTAACTTGCTAACCAATAAGAAACGCCCTACAGAATCAGCAATACCAAATTCTATAACATGCGATGAATTCAGTTGGTTCTTTCAATCAGAAATAGAGAATCTAAAGTCTTCAATACCAGACTCATCGTGTAATTTAAGTTCACTGGCATCATTCTGTGAGGAGAAGTGCACCAGAAATATTCCCGATGAGATTCCTTTAATGTCTGTTGCAGACGTTTATAAATATCTCTTGAACCTCAAATCAACAAACTCACACGGCCTAGATGGTATCAGTAATAGAATTCTTCGTTGTGCTGCACCAGTGATTAGTGAGTCCTTAACGTTCATATATAACCAGTGCCTGGCCAAAAACTACTTTCCATCTGCTTTTAAAATTGCTAAAGTGTTTCCGCTAATTAAAAATGGCTCAATCGATAATAGCGTTTTGGGTAATTATAGACCTATTTCCTTATTATCGTCGCTATCAAAACCACTAGAAAAACACATTCATAAAATAACGTTACACCATTTAATTAACAACGATCTAATAATTAACAGTCAATCTGGGTTTCGACCTAAATATTCTTGCCATAGTGCTCTAACAAAAATGACCGATAACTGGCACTTAAACATCAACAACGGTAGAATTTGTGGAGCGGTGTTTGTTGACTTTAAAAAAGCCTTTGATATGGTAGATCACGATATTTTAATTAGAAAACTAAAGCAAATGAAGACAAGCACCAACATGGTGAACATAATTACGTCATTTCTATCCGACAGGCAACAAGTCGTGTCCTTCAACAACTGTCTATCAAGACCCACACAGCTTAATATTGGTGTGCCTCAGGGCTCAATACTAGGTCCGCTGCTTTTTGCAGTTTATATTAATGATCTTCCTTTATATATCAATACAACTTGTGATCTATTTGCTGACGACTGTACTATATATACTAGTCAAGAAAACCGTAGTGAATTAGAGAATTCTTTACAAAAGGAACTTGATAATCTTACTAGATGGAGCAATGAAAACCGCATGCAAATTAACATCGGCAAAACCAAATCCATGCTAATAACGACCAGACAAAAACTACAGACACTAGCCATAACTGGATCACCGCTCGAACTCCGCATGGGCACGTTACCTATAGTTAATGTGACTGAACATAAAACACTAGGGCTTTTAATAGACAGCCATTTGAACTGGAGCTCTCATGTTCACGCTCTTACCAAGAAAATAGCACAAAAAGTTTACCAACTTGCTAAAATTCAGCACTTCCTGGACGAAAGCACACGAAAAATATTCTATACATGCTATATCCAATCACATCTCGATTACTGTTCCACAGTTTGGGATGGTTGCCCTAAATCTAATTTAAAACGACTATGTTCTCTACAAAACCGCGCTATTCGTCTGGTTTCTGGCATAAAGCACGTTGAAAGTAATAATTTGTACAGTCATCTAAGACTTCTACCACTACAAAAGCGCTTCCTTTTCAACAAAGCCAAATTAGTGAATAAAATTATATCTCAAAATACCCCAGAGTATCTTCTGCCGCTGATTCAATCTAATGCAATGAACAGCAAGCGCCTAAATTTGTTACATGTCTCAAAGCCTAGATTGGACCTATACAAAACATGTTTTGCCTATTCTGGTGCTCACTTATGGAATCATCTGCCTCCAGATCTGAAAACTCCAATGAGTCCCTACACATTTAACCGAAAACTCTTTCAATACTTAATCCATACCGACTATATGCCACCATAATTCATTTACTGGTATAATTGTTCAGTATAATTGTTCATTATAATTGTTCACTATATATGTGTGTGCGTGTGGGAGCGAGAGAGAGAGAGAGAGAGAGAGAGAGAGAGAGAGAGAGAGAGAGTGGGTGTCAGAGAGAGGGAGGGAGTGAATCCGTGTGTGCATGCGTGTGTGTGGAGAGAGTGATTGAGCGAGAAATGGTGGGGGAATGTGTCAGTGCATGCATTCGTACGTGTATGTGTGAGAGTGAGTGAGGGAGTGTGTGCGTGCGTGCATGCGTTCATGTGTACGTGTATGTGTGAGAGAGTGTGATTGAGAGAGTGAGTGTGTGTGTGTGTGTGTAGGATTGTGTGTTAGAGAGTGAGACAGTGGGAGAGTTGATGTGTTAGTGTGTGTGTGTGAGCGCGCGCATGCGTGTGAGTGTTTGTATATGAAAGAATACAGAGAGAGAGAGAGAGAGAGAGAGAGAGAGAGAGAGAGAGCTGAGCAGATGCATGTCATGTAACACGCATGTTATGTAACACGCGAATCCATATGTTTGTGTATTCTCATCTGTCATATTATAAGTTAAATACCATTTGATTTTATCATGTATAATCTAAACTTATGTTCATTACTGTAGTTTGAGTGAGAGAGTGAGTGAGTGTGAATGAGAGACAGAATGAGTGAGCGTGAGAGTGAATGAGTGAGCGTGAAAGTGAATGAGTGAGAGTGAATGAGTGAGCGTGAGAGTAAATGAGTGAGAGTGAATGAGTGAGCGGGAGAGTGAATGATTGAGCGTGAGAGTGAATGAGTGAGCGGGAGAGTGAATGAGTGAGAGTGAATGAGTGAGCGGGAGAGTGAATGAGTGCGAGTGAATGAGTGAGCGTGAGGGTGAATGAGTGAGCGGGAGAGTGAATGAGTGTGCGTGAGAGCGAATGAGTGAGCGGGAGAGTGAATGAGTGAGAGTGTCTGTGTGTGTGAGTGAATGAGTGAGAGTGAATGAGTGAGCGTGAGAGTGAATGAGTGAGCGTGAGAGTGAATGAGTGAGCGTGAGAGTGAATGAGTGAGCGGGAGAGTGAATGAGTGAGCGGGAGAGTGAATGAGTGAGCGGGAGAGTGAATGAGTGAGCGGGAGAGTGAATGACTGAGCATGAGAGTGAGCGGGAGAGTAAATGATTGAGCGGGAGAGTGAATGAGTGAGCGTGAGAGTGAATGAGTGAGCGTGAGAGTGAATGAGTGAGCGTGAGAGTGAATGAGTGAGCGTGAGAGTGAATGAGTGAACGTGAGAGTGAATGAGTGAGCGTGAGAAGGAATGAGTGAGCGTGAGAGTGAATCAGTGAGCGTGAGAGTGAATCACTGAGCGGGAGAGTGAATGATTGAGCGTGAGAGTGAATGAGTGAGCGTGAGAGTAAATGAGTGAGTGTGAGAGTGAATGAATGAGCGGCAGGGTGAATGATTGAGCGGGACAGTGAATGAGTGAGAGTGAATGAGTGAGCGTGAGAGTGAATGAGTGAGAGTGAATGATTGAACGGGAGAGTGAATGAGTGAGCGGGAGAGTGAATGAGTGAGCTGGAGAGTGAATGAGTGAGCGGGAGAGTGAATGAGTGAGCGGGAGAGTGAATGAGTGAGCGGGAGAGACAGAATGAGTGTGCGTGAGAGTGAATGAATGAGCGGGAGAGTAAATGAGTGAGCGGGAGAATGAATGAGTGAGCGGGAGAGTGAATGAGTGAGAGTGAATGATTGAGCGTGAGAGTGAATGAGTGAGCGGGAGAGTGAATGAGTGAGCGGGAGAGTGAATGAGTGAGCGTGAGAGCGAATGAGTGAGCGTGAGAGTGAATGAGTGAGCGTTAGAGTGAATGAGTGAGCGGGAGAGTGAATTAGTGAGAGTGAGAATGAATGAGAGAGAAAGAGAGAGAGTGTGTGTGTGTGTGTGAGCGTACGCATGCGTGTGAATGTGTGTATATGAAAGAATACAGAGAGAGAGAGAGAGAGAGAGAGAGAGTGAGAGAGAGAGCTGAGCAGATGCATGTCATGTAACACGCATGTTATGTAACACGCGAATCCATATGTTTGTGTATTCTCATCTGTCATATTATAAGTTAAATACCATTTGATTTTATCATGTATAATCTAAACTTATGTTCATTACTGTAGTTTGAGTGAGAGAGTGAGTGAGTGTAAATGAGAGACAGAATGAGTGAGCGTGAGAGTGAATGAGTGAGCGTGAGAGTGAATGAGTGAGCGTGAGAGTGAATGAGTGAGCGTGAGAGTGAATGAGTGAGCGTGAGAGTGAATGAGTGAGCGGGAGAGTGAATGAGTGAGCGGGAGAGTGAATGAGTGAGCGGGAGAGTGAATGAGTGAGAGTGAATGAGTGAGCGGGAGAGTGAATGAGTGAGCGTGAGAGTGAATGAGTGAGCGTGAGGGTGAATGAGTGAGCGGGAGAGTGAATGAGTGAGCGTGAGAGCGAATGAGTGAGCTTGAGAGTGAATGAGTGAGAGTGTCTGTGTGTGGGAGTGAATGAGTGTGAGTGAATGAGTGAGAGTGAATGAGTGAGCGTGAGAGTGAATGAGTGAGCGGGAGAGTGAATGAGTGAGCGGGAGAGTGAATGAGTGAGCGGGAGAGTGAATGAGTGAGCGGGAGAGTGATTGAGTGAGCGTGAGAGTGAATGAGTGAGTGTGAGAAGGAATGAGTGAGCGTGAGAGTGAATGAGTGAGCGTGAGAGTGAATCAGTGAGCGGGAGAGTGAATGATTGAGCGTGAGAGTGAATGAGTGGGCGTTTGAGTAAATGAGTGAGAGTGAATGAGTGAGCGGCAGAGTGAATTAGTGAGCGGGACAGGAATGAGTGAGCGTGAGAGTGAATGAGTGAGAGTGAATGAGTGAGCGGGAGAGTGAATGATTGTGCGGGAGAGTGAATGAGTGAGCGGGAGAGTGAATGAGTGAGCGGGAGAGTGAATGAGTGAGCGGGAGAGACAGAATGAGTGAGCGTGAGAGTGAATGAGTGAGCGGGAGAGTGAATGAGTGAGCGCGAGAGTGAATGAGTGAGCGGGAGAGTGAATGAGTGAACGGGAGAGTGAATGAGTGAGCGGGAGAGTGAATGAGTGAGAGTGTGTGTGTGTGAGTGAATGAGTGAGAGTGAGAGTGAATGAGAGAGAGAGAGAGAGAGAGTGTGTGTGTGGTGTGTGTGTGTGTGTGTGTGTGTGTGTGTGTGTGGGACGCGCTGGCATCACTACTTTTACGTCACATACTTTTATGTACACATTTTTCTCCATGTTTAGCCTTGTTTATGTTTACAACATTCATTTCACAATGTTTATTTTTCTTCCTATGTAAATGTATAATGCTCTTGATGAACGAAAGACGAGTGATTGGAAGGGCCGAATGTAAGACGGGCCTGCGCGCCCAATTTGTGACCCTAATAAAGTTGATTTGATTTGATTTGATTTGACTTCTCTCTGTTGTTGAATTCTCTCTGTTGTTGACTTCTCCCTGTTGTTGACTTCTCTCTGTTGTTGACTTCTCCCTGTTGTTGACTTCTCTGTATTCTTGACTTCTCTCTGTTGTTGACTTCTCTGTATTATTGACTTCACTCTGTTGTTGACTTCTCTCTGTTGTTGACTTCTCTCTGCTGTTGACTTCTCTCTGTTGTTGACTTCTCTCTGTTGTTGACTTCTCTATGTTGTTGACTTATCTGTATTGTTGACTTCTCTCTGTTGTTAACTTCTCTCGGTTGTTGACTTCTCTGTATTGTTGACTTCTCCCTGTTGCTGACTTCTCTCTGTTGTTGACTTCTCTCTGTTGTTGACTTCTCCCTGTTGTTGAATTCTCTCTGTTGTTGACTTCTCCCTGTTGTTGACTTCTCTGTATTCTTGACTTCTCTCTGTTGTTGACTTCTCTCTGTTGTTGACTTCTCTCTGTTGTTGACTTCTCTCTGTTGTTGACTTCTCTCTGTTGTTGACTTCTCTCTGTTGTTGACTTATCTGTATTGTTGACTTCTCTCTGTTGTCGACTTATATCTGTTGTTGACTTCTCCCTGTTGTTGACTTATCTCTGTTGTTGACTTATCTCTGTTGTTGAATTCTCTCTGTCGTCCGTTGTGTTCTCTGGTATTGACTTATCTCAGTTGTTGACTTCTCCCTGTTGTTGACTTCTCTCTGATGTTGACTTCTCTTTGTTGTTGACTTCTCCCTGTTGCTGACTTCTCTCTGTTGTTGACTTCTCTCTGTTGTTGACTTCTCTCTGTTGTTGACTTCTCCCTGTTGTTGACTTCTCCCTGTTGTTGACTTCTCCCTGTTGTTGACTTCTCCCTGCTGTCGACTTCTCCCTGCTGTCGACTTCTCCCTGTTGTTGACTTCTCTCTGTTGTTGACTTCTCCCTGTTGTTGACTTCTCTCTGTCGTCCGTTGTGTTCTCTGGTATTGACTTCTCCCTGTTATTGACTTCTCTGTGTTGTTGACTTATCTCAGTTGTTGACTTCTCCCTGTTGTTGACTTCTCACTGTGATTTAAGAGTGCCCTCCAGTGACTACCCCACACCCACCCCGCCCTTGTGTTTAATGAATGGCAATTGCTGTATTTGCACACCACTTGTATGTCGACACACCTCCCTCCCGCCCCCTGCTGTAGTAGAGGAAAACCCGGTGGCCGAGGGGAGTGCTTGACCCACAGATATGGCTCCAAAGTCAGATAATGACATGCCGGTCACGCGATGCCCAGTCCCGGAGCTACTCCTGATGTCCCCCACGGGAGCCTATTACTCGTGCATTCTCTCACAATGTTCTAGCTCCAGTTTAATGGCTTCAAGTATGGCAATTGCTTTCCACGGTTTAGCTCTGTGACATTTGTTCCCTTCACTGCCTGTAGTAGTTGTGTGATTTGTGTTCCTTTCATTTCTGTCCCTGGCATTCAGTTGTGTGATTTGTGTTCCGTTGATTTCTGTCCCTGGTATTCAGTTATGTGATTTGTGTTCCGTTCATTTCTGTCCCTGGTATTCAGTTATGTGATTCGTGTTCCGTTCATTTCTGTCCCTGGTATTCAGTGATGTGATTCGTGTTCCTTTCGTTTCTGTCCCTGGTATTCAGTTATGAGATTCGTGTTCCGTTCATTTCTGTCCTGATATTCAGTTATGTGATTCGTGTTCCGTTCATTTCTGTCCCTGGTATTCAGTTGTGTGATTTGTGTTCCGTTCATTTCTGTCCCTGGTATTCAGTTGTGTGATTTGTGTTCCGTTCATTTCTGTCCCTGGTATTCAGTTATGCGATTTGTGTTCCTTTCATGTCTGTCCCTCGTATTCAGTTGTGTTATTTGTGTTCCGTTCATTTCTGTCCCTGGTATTCAGTTATGTGATTTGTGTTCCTTTCAATTCTGTCCCTGGTATTCAGTTGTGTGATTCGTGTTCCGTTCATTTCTGTCCCTGGTATTCAGTTATATGATTCGTGTTCCGTTAATTTCTGTCCCTGGTATTCAGTTATATGATTCGTGTTCCGTTCATTTGTGTCCCTGATATTCAGTTATATGATTCGTGTATCGTTCATTTCTGTCCCTGGTATTCAGTTATGTGATTCATGTTCCGTTTTTTCTGTCCCTGATATTCAGTTATGTGATTCGTGTTCCGTTTTTTCTGTCCCTGATATTCAGTTATGTGATTCGTGTTCCGTTCATTTCTGTCCCTGGTATTCAGTTATGTGATTCGTGTTCCGTTCATTTCTGTCCCTGATATTCAGTTATGTGATTCATGTTCCGTTCATTTCTGTCCCTGGTATTCAGTTATGTGATTCGTGTTCCGTTCATTTCTGTCCCTGATATTGAGTTATGTGATTCGTGTTCCGTTCATTTCTGTCCCTGGCATTCAGTTATGTGATTCGTGTTCCGTTCATTTCTGTCCCTGGTATTCAGTTATGTGATTCGTGTTCCATTCATTTCTGTCCCTGGTACTCAGTTATGTGATTCGTGTCCCTTTCATTTCTGTCCCTGGTATTCAGTTATGTGATTCGTGTTCCGTTAATTTCTGTCCCTGGTATTCAGTTATGTGATTCGTGTTCCGTTCATTTCTGTCCCTGGTATTCAGTTATGTGATTCGTGTTCCGTTCATGGATGCTGCTGGTATTTACTTGCTTGACTGTTGTTCCATACACTGCTGTCAGTGGATGTTGTTGTTGGACGTATGCTCCGTTCCCTACTAGCTGTGAATTTTAGTTGTATGACTTGTGTTCTATTCGCGGCTGTCTCTGGTACTTTATTGTGTGACTTTTGTTCTATTCGCGGCTGTCTCTGGTACTTTATTGTGTGACTTTTGTTCCATTCACGGTTGTCTCTGGTATTTTATTGTGTGACTTGTGTTCTATTTACGACTGTCTCTTGTATTTTATTGTGTAACTTTTGATCTATTCACGGCTGTCTGTGTGTATGTATGTATGTATGTCTGAATGTATTTTATTGTGTAACATTTGATCTATTCACGGCTGTCTGTATGTATGTCTGTATGTATGTCTGAATGTATTTTATTGTGTGACTTATGTTCGATTCCTGTCTGTCTCTGCCATCTATTTGTGGGGTTACTTCCATCAATCACTTGCGGGCATGTTCGAGGCTTACCCTGCCGGCTGCTGTGCAGTAATCATGATCTTGAAGGAACGGAACTCTTTCCTTACCACTGTACACAGTAGATAGCAGCGCCGTGGCTGGTTGTCTTGCCATGTTACTTGACCTCGTCACGTGACTCCCAACCTTGTCCATCAACAACAGGCCGTGGCCAAGCCTCTATAGTTCAAGTTTGATCACAGTGTGGTCATTTCTGGACTCCGTCTACTTGACTAGCTGAACGCCGCTAAAGGGGAGTTTAACTGTACGATGTGGGCAGCGGGTTCAACCAGTGAGAGACGATCGGCACCCCGTAGGTGAATGGTCAGTACCACACCGGTCGATGTACTTTCCGTGACATTTTCTGGCAGACACGTTAGGCTGGTTGGACCCGGGAGCAGAGGTCAATTTCAAAAAAAAAAATGCGAATCCACCCGGATGATGATGATGGTGATGATGGTTTCATATTTCATTACGCATGAAATCCTGATTTCTGTGGTGCACCTCCTGGCTGGTTACCTCCGTCTTCAGCACCTTTCCTTTGCTAGAGCAGACTGTGGTCTTACTCGAGTTTAGGTGTGTAGGCACGCACACACAGTGTCTGAGCATGCATCTACGTGCATATACAACTAGAGCGTTCTGGTTATTTCTCGGCCCCAGTGACTCGCCGCCGCCTCTTCTCCTATTAGTTAAAACAGTTCCGTCACGTTAAGGCCAGGAGTAAGGAGTTGGACTTTTGCTGCATAACTGATGAATGCACATTGGGGTATTTATGCAAGGTTGGGCGCTCACTCCAACCCCGCCCCCGACATTTGGAGCCGTGATGATGGTGATGATGCTGATGGTGATGATGTTGATGGTGATGATGATGACGATGATGGTGGTGGTGGTGGTGATGATGATGATGATGATGATGATGGTGGTGGTGGTGGTTATGATGATGATGATGATGATGATGATGATGATGGTGATGATGATGATGATGATGATGATGGAACTCATGACTACCTGGCCGGCAGGTGAATGTCTGGCACTTGTGACCTTGATGTGACCTTGGTGTGACCTGGGTGTTCCTCCAGCCGAATGTCTGGCACGTGTGGAAGACTGTTTGGTGTGTTGAATTAAGTTTATTTCGTTCCGTGTGACCTTGGTGTGTCTGCAGGCAAATACCCGAAGAAGAAACCCAAGGACGAGAAGAAGAGCTTGATGATCGGCCCCATGATCCGCAAGAAGAGCCGGGATGAGCCGCCTTTCGTGGTGCCTCAGATCTTCGTGGACTACGGCAGTCGCAGGACGTCGTACGCCTCAGCCTCAGACCCCATGATGTTGGGGGCCCTGGCCCTGGACCTCAGGCGGTCCTCGGGCAGCAGTGCGGGCAGCCGACGGACCTCTGTGGCTTCTGATTCAGACAGGTGAGTCAATGGGCAGCCAGGTAGTTGTAGGTGAGTACAGTGTGCAGCCAGGTAGTTGTAGGTGAGTTAACGTGTAGCCTGGTTGATGTAGGTGAGTCAGGTCTAGCCAGGTAGATGTAGGTGAGTTACTGTGTAGTCAGGTAGATGTAGGTGAGTACAGTGTGCAGCCAGGTAGTTGTAGGTGAGTTAACGTGTAGCCTGGTTGATGTAGGTGAGTCAGTGTGTAGCCAGGTAGATTTAGGTGAGCTACTGTGTAGTCAGGTAGATGTAGGTGAGCTACTGTGTAGTCAGGTAGATGTAGGTGAGTCAGTGTGTAGCCAGGTAGATGTAGGTGAGTCAGTGTGTAGCCAGGTAGATGTAGGTGAGTCAGTGTGCAGCCAGGTAGATGTAGGTGAGTCAGTGTGTAGCCAGGTAGATGTAGGTGAGTCAGTGTGTAGCCAGGTAGATGTAGGTGAGTCAGTGTGTAGCCAGGTAGATGTAGGTGAGTCAGTGTGTAGCCAGGTAGATGTAGGTGAGCTACTGTGTAGTCAGGTAGATGTAGGTGAGTTACTGTGTAGTCAGGTAGATGTAGGTGAGTCAGTGTGTAGCCAGGTAGATGTAGGTGAGTCAGTGTGTAGCCAGGTAGATGTAGGTGAGTCAGTGTGTAGCCAGGTAGATTTAGGTGAGCTACTGTGTAGCCAGGTAGATGTAGGTGAGTCAGTGTGTAGCCAGGTAGATGTAGGTGAGTCAGTCTATAGTCAGGTAGATGTAGGTGAGTCAGTGTATAGCTAGGTAGATGTAGGTGAGTCAGGTAGATGTAGGTGAGTCAGCCTATAGTCAGGTAGATGTAGGTGAGTCAGTCTATAGTCAGGTAGATGTAGGTGAGTCTGTGTGTAGTCAGGTAGATGTAGGTGAGTCAGCCTATAGTCAGGTAGATGTAGGTGAGTCAGTCTATAGTCAGGTAGATGTAGGTGAGTCTGTGTGTAGTCAGGTAGATGTAGGTGAGTCAGTGTATAGTCAGGTAGATGTAGGTGAGTCAGTGTGTAGTCAGGTAGATGTAGGTGAGTCAGTGTGTAGTCAGGTAGATGTAGGTGAGTCAGTGTATAGTCAGGTAGATGTAGGTGAGTCAGTCTATAGTCAGGTAGATGTAGGTGAGTCAGTGTATAGTCAGGTAGATGTAGGTGAGTCAGTCTATAGTCAGGTAGATGTAGGTGAGTCAGTGTGTAGTCAGGTAGATGTAGGTGAGTCAGTGTATAGTCAGGTAGATGTAGGTGAGTCAGTGTGTAGTCAGGTAGATGTAGGTGAGTCAGTGTATAGTCAGGTAGATGTAGGTGAGTCAGTGTGTAGTCAGGTAGTTGTAGGTGAGTTACTGTGCAACCTTATAGTAGTAGCTACGGTAATAATAATAATAATAGTAGTAGTTGTAGTAGTAGTAGTAGTAGTAGTAGTAGTAGTAGTAGTAGTAGTAGTAGTAGTAGTAGTAGTAGTAGTAATAGTAGTAGTAATAGTAGTCGTAGTATTAGCAGTAGTAATAGTAGTAGTAGCAGCAGTAGCAGCAGCAGCAGTAGTAGTAGTAGTAGTAGTAGTAGTAGTAGTAGTAGTAGTAGTAGTAGTAGTAGTAGTAGTAGAAGTAGTAGTAGTAGTAGTAGTAGTAGTAGTAGTAGTAGTAGTAGTAGGAGTAGTAGTAGTAGTAGTAGTAGTAGTAGTAGTAGTAGTAGTAGTAGTATTAGTAGTAGTAGTAGTAGAAGTAGTAGTAGTAGTAGTAGTAGTAGTAGTAGTAGTAGTAGTAGTAGTAGTAGTAGTAGTAGTAGTAGAAGTAGTAGTAGTAGTAGTAGTAGTAGTAGTAGTAGTAGTAGTAGTAGTAGTAGCAATGCAAGTGGCGTTTTAGGAGATAGAATCGAACATGAAACACGGAATCAGGAGAGGAAGATAAGAATGAAGAACTAAATAGAGAGGGGAACGATATGAGTGAGATGAAGAGGTGAAGAGAGAAAGAGAGAGAGAGAGAGAGAGGTGGGGGGGGGGAGTAGTAGTAGTAGATGATGATGATGATGATGATGATGATGATGATGATGATGATGATGATGGTATAGAAGTAGTCGGAGTCTCCGTGGCGAAGTGGTCAAGCCGTTTGACTCGGACTTCGAAAGTTGTGGGTTCGATTCTGAGCCACGTTCTGCGGTTCATGAGTGAAATTTTTCAGAGACTCCTGTGGGTCGTCACTAGATCTACGGAGTTCGTGCTTTGTGCGACACTTTCTGCGCTGCGGAAAGAGACCGAGCCATATGGGATAAAACCTGGTGCAATGAAGTCGACCTGTCGACTTTTAAGCGACTTTTTAAAAAATAGAAGTAAAGAGGAGAAGGACGTGGCGCTGGAGGAGTCATGTAGGATGTCAAGAAAGAATGATAGAAGCCGGATATTATGAACACGATGCTGATGATGGCGACGAGGGTGTGATGAAGATGATGATGGTGATGGTAGTGGTAGTGATAGTGTTTATGATGATAATGATGTCGTGATGATGATAGTGATGGTAATTTTGTTAGATGTCGAACCATGACCTCTCCCGCTGACAGGTCTGGCACATACTGATGATGATGATGATGATGATGATGATGATGATGATGATGATGATGATGATGATGATGATGATGATGATGAGTGGCACTGGAGCCATAAATAAGGAATATTTGACAAGAACTCACGACCAGTGACATGTAATTGGCCCCATTAAATAGACGCTGTACGAGCCGAGACTCGTGCACTCCAACCAACGATCACTTTGTCCAGGCAAAGAGCTCTCCTGTACGAACTGCGGGGGTTTGGTTTTCCAGCATCTGTCAGCCGTGGCTTTGTGTGCATCCTCTCGGTAATGTCCTCATGTCACTCGTGTTGCTGTTCTGTCACTCCGAGGAAGGTTACGTATGTCTGTGAACAGCCAACATAATAGGATGGAGTTGGACGAGAATTGCCGCAGACAACCAGCTTTCTGAGCTGAAAGCTTGCGAAGTGGGCAAAGTACATGTCAATAGTCATAACGTCACAGTAAAAGCATTGTGTGCAAGAACTGTATTCCGCATGTTCTGTGTCTGTACACCAGGGGAGTCAGATGAAGCAATGTGTGGGTAAATCAATGTGTGGTTAAATCAATATGTGGTTAAATCAGTGTGTGGTTAAATCAATGTGTGGTTAAATCAGTGTGTGGTTAAATCAATGTGTGGCTAAATCAGTGTGTTGTTAAATCAATGTGTGGTTAAATCAATGTGTGGTTAAATCAATGTGTGGTTAAATCAATGTGTACAGAGACCGTGGTCACCCCTACAGGCGCATTGCGCATACAGGGCCAGACCTATATTTCTATAGATCAAACAGCACTTCCTGTGTGACTCGGCAAACCGGGCCAGACCTATATTTCTATACATCAAGCCGCACTTCCTGTGTGA
The DNA here is from genome assembly GCA_963921405.1 of Cepaea hortensis. Taxonomy (NCBI): domain Eukaryota; kingdom Metazoa; phylum Mollusca; class Gastropoda; order Stylommatophora; family Helicidae; genus Cepaea; species Cepaea hortensis. The sequence continues at coordinate 2,754,426 of OY992894.1, read as the reverse complement.
CTCGGCATACAGGACCAGACCTATATTTCTATACATCAAGCCGCACTTCCTGTGTGACTCGGCAAACCGGGCCAGACCTATATTTCTATAGATCAAGCCGCACTTCCTGTGTGACTCGGCAAACCGGGCCAGACCTATATTTCTATACATCAAGTCGCACTTCCTGTGTGACTCGGCATACAGGACCAGACCTATATTTCTATAGATCAAGCCGCACTTCCTGTGTGACTCGGCAAACCGGGCCAGACCTATATTTCTATACATCAAGTCGCACTTCCTGTGTGACTCGGCATACAGGACCAGACCTATATTTCTATAGATCAAGCCGCACTTCCTGTGTGACTCGGCAAACCGGGCCAGACCTATATTTCTATACATCAAGTCGCACTTCCTGTGTGACTCTGCATACAGGACCAGACCTATATTTCTATAGATCAAGCCGCACTTCCTGTGTGACTCGGCAAACCGGGCCAGACCTATATTTCTATACATCAAGCCGCACTTCCTGTGTGACTCGGCATACAGGACCAGACCTATATTTCTATACATCAAGCCGCACTTCCTGTGTGACTCGGCAAACCGGGCCAGACCTATATTTCTATAGATCAAGCCGCACTTCCTGTGTGACTCGGCAAACCGGGCCAGACCTATATTTCTATACATCAAGTCGCACTTCCTGTGTGACTCGGCATACAGGACCAGACCTATATTTCTATAGATCAAGCCGCACTTCCTGTGTGACTCGGCAAACCGCGCCAGACCTATATTTCTATACATCAAGCCGCACTTCCTGTGTGACTCGGCAAACCGGGCCAGACCTATATTTCTATACATCAAGCCGCACTTCCTGTGTGACTCGGCAAACCGGGCCAGACCTATATTTCTATACATCAAGCCGCACTTCCTGTGTGACTCGGCATACAGGGCCAGACCTATATTTCTATACATCAAGCCGCACTTCCTGTGTGACTCGGCTTACAGGGCCAGACCTATATTTCTATACATCAAGCCGCACTTCCTGTGTGACTCGGCATACAGGGCCAGACCTATATTTCTATAGATCAAGCCGCACTTCCTGTGTGACTCGGCATACAGGGCCAGACCTATATTTCTATACATCAATATTTCTATACATCAAGCGAGTTTCTACTCAAGATCTGCGCGGGTGCTACGGAGTTCGTGCATCGAGCGAAGCCATCCTTGAGTGAATTTTCAGCAGCGTGTGTGGTTCTCAATCAAAAGTCAGTGTTTACGTTTTTTCAACATGGCGGAACAACGTGTGTTTTCCGAACGATCAGCAGTCAACATACCGAAGCGGCGTGGTAGCCGCGCAGGGAAAAAGAAGCCAGGTAAGCGCGGTGGCTTGAGACGTTTTAGACTCAAGTGTCACCGTCTAGGACTCAGGAACATCCGTATTCTATATTGGAACTGTGCCAGTGTAAAACAACGGGGCTCTATTTTAGAAACCCTAGTTTACAGGAACGACATTGTAGCACTCCAGGAGACGAGACTGGGCGATCAGCTACTCCGAATTGCCGGCTTCAAATGTTTCTATAACAGACGACATCTGGGAACGGCGATTCTCGTTCGCGACAGCATGGTGGCGTCAGAGCTAGACATGTCCAGTTGGAACAGTGACGATATACAAATACAGGCGTTGAGAGTTCATTCCAGTATACCATTCTTGTTGGTTAATGTTTATGCCCACAATGCCAGTGTGGACGCCCAGAAGTGGCAGTGCTTAAGTGGCATATTAGGCCACGAGAGAAATGTTATTTTCTGTGGTGACTTCAACGCTAAAGGCAGATCATGGGGAAACACTTCCTCCAATACACAAGGGGAGGAGCTCGAGACTGCACTGGAAACCATCGACCTGGTTTGTATCAACAGTGGCTGTGTCACCAGGACAGCAAGCCGTCCAGGCGATGAGGACAGTGCTATTGATCTGGCGCTAGTTTCACCTTCACTCACTACAGTGTGTAGATGGGGTGTCCTAGGACACCATGGCAGCGACCACCACCCTTGCAGCATACTGGTGGAGAAAGGCAGAACCAGGCAGCACAAGCTAAAGGTAAAGACGTTCCAGTATGACAGTACAGGGCAAGATGTGGTGAGTAAAATAAGACGTGACAAGCGCAGAACGTTTCAGGGCAGGAAGAAAAGGAAAACAAGCTGGGAGCAGCCACCGTGGTGGAGTTTCGAGGTGGAGAAGGCTTGGGTGGATAAGCGTAGTGCTGTAAGGAGATGGCAAAATGCCAAGAAGAACAGAGCTGGTCATCCTAGTCCCTGCTTGCACTTAGAAAGAGAGATGCACACAAAAGTAAGCTATTTCAAAAAACTGGTCACGGTGGTTAAAAGCGAAAAATGGGCAGAGGTGTGTCAAAGAGTAAGCACAGACAAGTCACTGAAATTGTTCTGGCGACTACATAAAAGCATGAGTGGTGTAGTCAAGAATAAGAGCATTTCTGACTTCCAAGGTGCTGACCTCATCTGGCAGAGGACTGACGAGGACAAGGGCAAAGCCCTCTTTGAACGCTACCTTGAGCAGAGCAACCAGACAGACATGGGAGGCCGGAATCTGGCCAAGGAGGTCACCTCAGACAGATGCAAGGCCCAGAACACTTCGGATGAAGACACAGTGACAGTGCAAGAAATCAAGGCTGTGCTTCGACGATCAAAAAACAGTGCTCCAGGTCCTGATGGCATAAGATACGACGACATAAATAGGTGTACCGACAATGAGCTAGAGAAACTAGCAGACATGTACAACAACAGTATAGGGAGTGCTAGCATCAAGGAGGAATGGTTACACAGCTATCTGATTCCCTTGCCGAAGCCTGACAAAGACCACAAGAAAATTCAGGGATATCGAATTATAACCATGCAGAATACAATAGGCAAGCTGCTGGAGAAGGTAATTGCCAGGAAAATATCAAGCCAACTAGAGAGGCAAGGTGTTTTCCCACCTACCCTGGGTGGGTACCGTCCAAAAAGAGAAACCTGGACCAATGCAGCAGTCTTTGCCCATGATGTCTATGAAGGTTTCCACTCAGGCACTGAAACCGTTGCTGCAGCGATTGATCTTGAGGACGCATACAACAGAGTACCACTGGATTTTTTAATGTTTCAGCTTCTTGAACTAAACGTAAGTCCATTCCTCCTTAGTTGGATCGCTGCAGCTCTCTTCCAACGGAAAGTAGTTTTTAGATGTGGCAGTTGGACTTCGGAACCAACAACAATATATCCTGGCCTACCACAGGGATCACCATTATCTCCGGTACTGTTCAACGCCTACACAGTGAGAATCACCAGTGAGCAGATCACTGGACCTGGCAGGACATTGTCATATGCCGATGATGTTTTAGTGTATCGTCAGGGTAAGGATAGAGAGGAGGTTGCTGTGGAGCTACAAACCGAACTCAATCGCATAAGTGCTTGGTGTGATGAAGCTGGGGCAATGGTCAACCCAACAAAGGCAACAGTGACTTGGTTCTCGTTGAATAATCATATTGTCAACAATCCAACACCAACTGTAATGCTGTGTTCAGAGACGGTGGAAAGAACGCAGGCAATGAATTACCTGGGGATACGGTTTGATCGAAGCCTTGCTTATAATGTGCACATAGACCAGGTGATAACAAAGGCCAAGCGGGGTTTGGCAGCGATGCGGGTGATGGCGGCAGCAAACTTTGAGCAGCGCCATCTATGTCTTCTGTACGAGGGGCTGGTCATGTCTGTTTTGGAGTATGCAATGGCAATCCTGACTGTCAGCCATAAGCAGATAGAAAGGATGGAAAGGATACAGAATGAAGCTATGCGCATTATTCTTGGATGTACAAGAGATACAGCATGCAGGGCGATGCGCTACCTTCTTGATTTTCCAACCATTGAAGAGAGAATGCAAGTTTGAAGGGCACGCGCCTACCTCAGAATTAACGCAAACACACAGCATCCACTGCATAGTGAAATTAGGAAGGTGAAGGGCAGCAGGTTAAAAAGAGGACGGTCGTGGATGGGTCAAGCCGAGGACATTCTTCAACAGGTGTGTTCACTTGAGGACTTAGAACCTGGCGAGGAGTGGGTGCAAGTGCCAACAGACTTCTGCACATCCTTTTCAGTTTGCATCCAACTAGATAGAAAATGCAGACAAGAAAATCCGGCTGCTGTTGAGGCTGAAGTACAAGCGTTGATTTTCGAGAATTCGCTAGACAGTGACGCCGTCATCTACACAGATGGGTCGGTCATCCGACATGTGAGAAGCTCATGGGCCTTTACAGCTCGGGCCGGAGGGAGAATTGTGAAGGAGGACTCTGGTGCTTTCACTGAAACCACAAGTAGCCTGACCATGGAAGTCATGGCAGTAAGTAAAGCAATAACATGGCTCGAGACACAGACATTCACTAGGGCTTGTTTCCTTAGCGACTCAATGAACATGATCAAGAGGATAGAGGAGGGGTCGATCCGAAGAGAATGGTTGCTGCCTCTGAAGCGGTCTCGGCTGGCAAAGATTAGTTTCATCTTCGTGCCAGGGCATGCGGGAGTACAAGGAAATGAGCGGGCTGACAAGCTCGCAGGTGAGGCTACTGTTGAGGGCGGACGCGCCATGGACCAGGCTGACATTCTGAATGCTCTACGAGAAGTGAGACTTTTGCAAGAACCAAGTGACTGTGAATCTACAACAATGGCCAGACTGCGAGAGCAGCAAATTAAAAGAGGGGTGGCCAAACAAGAACACTACGCAGGAAGCCAAAGAAGATTGATAAACCAACACAGAACTGGCGTCGTTAGCCGCTACACGCTGCGGGATTTGCTGAGGAGGGGATCCGAGCACTTATGGACTGAATGGTCCGATGTGCAACGAGGATGATCTGTCGACTAACTAACTAACTAACATCAAGACGCACTTCCTGTGTGACTCGGCAAACCGGGCCAGACCTATATTTCTATAGATCAAGCCGCACTTCCTGTGTGACTTGGCAAACCGGGCCAGACCTATATTTCTATAGATCAAGCCGCACTTCCTGTGTGACTCGGTTATTATCACGATGGGCGCATGTACTTCCCACGACTTTCCCTGGTACCTATTATAGGCTGGGTGGTCATGGCAGACCGTGTCCATTTCTAAAATCCACCTCGGAGCGTTTTCGAACCCATGACTGTCGGATAGGCAGGCGAGCGTCTACATAATTTAGTTTAGTTGTATGTCCTTGCAGGCTGTTGCATTCAACCCAAGCATGTTTTGGTCTACCAGACAATTTTTTTTTTCTGAGGCTAGCCTCATTACAGGACCTGTGATGGGGGGGGGGGGGAATGGGTGATGCCCCATGGGAACAGCGAGATAGGAGACATTACCGCCAACTCCCCATGGGAACAGCGAGATAGGAGACATTACCGACAACTCCCCATGGGAACAGCGAGATAGGAGACATTACCGCCAACTCCCCATGGGAACAGCGAGATAGGAGACATTACCGCCAACTCCCCATGGGAACAGCGAGATAGGAGACATTACCGCCAACTCCCCATGGGAACAGCGAGATAGGAGACATTACCGCCAACTCCCCATGGGAACAGCGAGAGAGGAGACATTACCGCAAACTCCCCATGGGAACAGCGAGATAGGAGACATTACCGCCAACTCCCCATGGGAACAGCGAGATAGGAGACATTACCGCCAACTCCTCATGGGAACAGCGAGATAGGAGACATTACCGCCAACTCCCCATGGGAACAGCGAGAGAGGAGACATTACCGCAAACTCCCCATGGGAACAGCGAGAGAGGAGACATTACCGCAAACTCCCCATGGGAACAGCGAGAGAGGAGACATTACCGCCAACTCCCCATGGGAACAGCGAGAGAGGAGACATTACCGCCAACTCCCCATGGGAACAGCGAGAGAGGAGACATTACCGCCAACTCCCCATGGGAACAGCGAGATAGGAGACATTACCGCCAACTCCCCATGGGAACAGCGAGATAGAAGACATTACCGCCAACTCCTCATGGGAACAGCGAGAGAGGAGACATTACCGCCAACTCCCCATGGGAACAGCGAGAGAGGAGACATTACCGCCAACTCCCCATGGGAACAGCGAGATAGGAGACATTACCGCCAACTCCTCATGGGAACATCGAGATAGGAGACATTACCGCCAACTCCTCATGGGAACAGCGAGAGAGGAGACATTACCGCCAACTCCCCATGGGAACAGCGAGAGAGGAGACATTACCGCCAACTCCCCATGGGAACAGCGAGATAGGAGACATTACCGCCAACTCCCCATGGGAACAGCGAGATAGAAGACATTACCGCCAACTCCTCATGGGAACAGCGAGAGAGGAGACATTACCGCCAACTCCCCATGGGAACAGCGAGATAGGAGACATTACCGCCAACTCCCCATGGGAACAGCGAGATAGGAGACATTACCGCAAACTCCCCATGGGAACAGCGAGATAGGAGACATTACCGCGAACTCCCCATGGGAACAGCGAGATAGAAGACATTACCGCCAACTCCCCATGGGAACAGCGAGATAGGAGACATTACCGCCAACTCCTCATGGGAACAGCGAGAGAGGAGACATTACCACCAACTCCCCATGGGAACAGCGAGAGAGGAGACATTACCGCCAACTCCCCATGGGAACAGCGAGATAGGAGACATTACCGCCAACTCCCCATGGGAACAGCGAGAGAGGAGACATTACCGCCAACTCCCCATGGGAACAGCGAGAGAGGAGACATTACCGCAAACTCCCCATGGGAACAACGAGAGAGGGTCATTACCGCCAACTCCCCATGGGAACAGCGAGATAGGAGACATTACCGCCAACTCCCCATGGGAACAGCGAGATAGGAGACATTACCGCCAACTCCCCATGGGAACAGCGAGATAGGAGACATTACCGCCAACTCCCCATGGGAACAGCGAGATAGGAGACATTACCGCCAACTCCCCATGGGAACAGCGAGATAGGAGACATTACCGCCAACTCCCCATGGGAACAGCGAGATAGGAGACATTACCGCCAACTCCTCATGGGAACAGCGAGATAGGAGACATTACCGCCAACTCCCCATGGGAACAGCGAGATAGGAGACATTACCGACAACTCCCCATGGGAACAGCGAGATAGGAGACATTACCGCAAACTCTTCATGGAAACAGCGAGAGAGGAGACATTACCGCCAACTCCCCATGGGAACAGCGAGATAGAAGACATTACCGCCAGCTCCTCATGGGAACAGCGAGAGAGGAGACATTACCGCCAACTCCCCATGGGAACAGCGAGATAGGAGACATTACCGCCAACTCCCCATGGGAACAGCGAGATAGGAGACATTACCGCAAACTCCCCATGGGAACAGCGAGATAGGAGACATTACCGCCAACTCCCCATGGGAACAGCGAGATAGAAGACATTACCGCCAACTCCCCATGGGAACAGCGAGATAGGAGACATTACCGCCAACTCCTCATGGGAACAGCGAGAGAGGAGACATTACCGCCAACTCCCCATGGGAACAGCGAGATAGGAGACATTACCGCCAACTCCCCATGGGAACAGCGAGATAGGAGACATTACCGCCAACTCCCCATGGGAACAGCGAGAGAGGAGAAATTACCGCCAACTCCCCATGGGAACAGCAAGAGAGGAGACATTACCGCAAACTCCCCATGGGAACAACGAGAGAGGGTCATTACCGCCAACTCCCCATGGGAACAGCGAGATAGGAGACATTACCGCCAACTCCCCATGGGAACAGCGAGATAGGAGACATTACCGCCAACTCCCCATGGGAACAGCGAGATAGGAGACATTACCGCCAACTCCCCATGGGAACAGCGAGATAGGAGACATTACCGCCAACTCCCCATGGGAACAGCGAGATAGGAGACATTACCGCCAACTCCCCATGGGAACAGCGAGATAGGAGACATTACCGCCAACTCCTCATGGGAACAGCGAGATAGGAGACATTACCGCCAACTCCCCATGGGAACAGCGAGATAGGAGACATTACCGCCAACTCCCCATGGGAACAGCGAGATAGGAGACATTACCGCCAACTCCCCATGGGAACAGCGAGATAGGAGACATTACCGCCAACTCCTCATGGGAACAGCGAGATAGGAGACATTACCGCCAACTCCCCATGGGAACAGCTAGGTAGAAGACATTACCGCCAACTCCCCATGGGAACAGCGAGATAGGAGACATTACCGCCAACTCCCCATGGGAACAGCGAGATAGGAGACATTACCGCCAACTCCCCATGGGAACAGCGAGAGAGGAGCCATTACCGCCAACTCCCCATGGGAACAGCGAGAGAGGAGACATTACCGCCAACTCCCCATGGGAACAGCGAGATAGGAGACATTACCGCCAACTCCCCATGGGAACAGCGAGAGAGGAGACATTACCGCCAACTCCTCATGGGAACAGCGAGATAGGAGACATTACCGCCAACTCCTCATGGGAACAGCGAGATAGGAGACATTACCGCCAACTCCCCATGGGAACAGCGAGATAGGAGACATTACCGCCAACTCCCCATGGGAACAGCGAGATAGGAGACATTACCGCCAACTCCCCATGGGAACAGCGAGAGAGGAGACATTACCGCCAACTCCCCATGGGAACAGCGAGATAGGAGACATTACCGCCAACTCCCCATGGGAACAGCGAGAGAGGAGACATTACCGCCAACTCCCCATGGGAACAGCGAGATAGGAGACATTACCGCCAACTCCCCATGGGAACAGCGAGATAGAAGACATTACCGCCAACTCCTCATGGGAACAGCGAGATAGGAGACATTACCGCCAACTCCCCATGGGAACAGCGAGATAGGAGACATTACCGCCAACTCCCCATGGGAACAGCGAGATAGGAGACATTACCGCCAACTCCTCATGGGAACAGCGAGATAGGAGACATTACCGCCAACTCCCCATGGGAACAGCGAGATAGAAGACATTACCGCCAACTCCCCATGGGAACAGCGAGATAGAAGACATTACCGCCAACTCCTCATGGGAACAGCGAGATAGGAGACATTACCGCCAACTCCCCATGGGAACAGCGAGATGGGAGACATTACCGCCAACTCCCCATGGGAACAGCGAGATAGGAGACATTACCGCCAACTCCTCATGGGAACAGCGAGATAGGAGACATTACCGCCAACTCCTCATGGAAACAGCGAGAGAGGAGACATTACCGCCAACTCCCCATGGGAACAGCGAGATAGGAGACATTACCGCCAACTCCCCATGGGAACAGCGAGATAGGAGACATTACCGCCAACTCCTCATGGGAACAGCGAGAGAGGAGACATTACCGCCAACTCCCCATGGGAACAGCGAGATAGGAGACATTACCGCCAACTCCCCATGGGAACAGCGAGATAGGAGACATTACCGCCAACTCCCCATGGGAACAGCGAGATAGGAGACATTACCGCCAACTCCCCATGGGAACAGCGAGATAGGAGACATTACCGCCAACTCCCCATGGGAACAGCGAGATAGGAGACATTACCGCCAACTCCCCATGGGAACAGCGAGGTAGGAGACATTACCGCCAACTCCCCATGGGAACAGCGAGAGAGGAGACATTACCGCCAACTCCCCATGGGAACAGCGAGATAGGAGACATTACCGCCAACTCCCCATGGGAACAGCGAGGTAGGAGACATTACCGCCAACTCCCCATGGGAACAGCGAGATAGGAGACATTACCGCCAACTCCCCATGGGAACAGCGAGATAGGAGACATTACCGCCAACTCCCCATGGGAACAGCGAGATAGGAGACATTACCGCCAACTCTCCATGGGAACAGCGAGATAGGAGACATTACCGCCAACTCCCCATGGGAACAGCGAGAGAGGAGACATTACCGCCAACTCCCCATGGGAACAGCGAGATAGGAGACATTACCGCCAACTCCCCATGGGAACAGCGAGATAGGAGACATTACCGCCAACTCCTCATGGGAACAGCGACATAGGAGACATTACCGCCAACTCCCCATGGGAACAGCGAGATAGGAGACATTACCGCCAACTCCCCATGGGAACAGCGAGATAGGAGACATTACCGCCAACTCCCCATGGGAACAGCGAGATAGGAGACATTACCGCCAACTCCCCATGGGAACAGCGAGATAGGAGACATTACCGCCAACTCCCCATGGGAACAGCGAGATAGAAGACATTACCGCCAACTCCCCATGGGAACAGCGAGATAGGAGACATTACCGCCATCTCCCCATGGGAACAGCGAGATAGGAGACATTACCGCCAACTCCCCATGGGAACAGCGAGATAGGAGACATTACCGCCAACTCCCCATGGGAACTGCGAGAGAGGAGACATTACCGCCAACTCCCCATGGGAACAGAGAGTAGAGAGACTTTGGGATGGCTGCTGCATCGGAGGACAGAGCATGCACGGGAATACCCTTTGTGCAGGGGTGTCGATTGTGATAACATAACATAAAATACCATAACATGACGCAACGGATAACATAACATAACATGACATAACATGACATGATATAATCGATAATATGCCATGACATAACATAACATAATATAACAAACCATAACATGACATAACATGGCATTACATAACATAACATACACCATAACATAAAATATCATAACATAACATAACATAACGGATAACATAACATGATATAATATAACATGACATAACATAACATAGTATGACATAACATAATATAACATAACATAATATGACATTATATAACATAGCATAACATGAGATAACATAACATGCCACAACATAACATAACATGATATTATATAACATAACATGACATACTAGGACATAACATAACATACTGGGACATAACATAACATGATATTATATAACATAACATAACATGACACAACATAACATGATATTATATAACATAACATAACATAACATGACACAACATAACATGACACAACATAACATGCCACAACATAACATAACATGACATAACATAACATAACATATTAGGACATAACATAACACGATATTATATAACATAACATGACATAATATAACATAATTAAACATGACATAACATAATATAACACGACATAACGTAACGTAATATAACATAACACATGGCATGACATAAAATGACATGACAAAACATAACATGCCAAAAAGTGACATGGCATAATATGACATAACATAACAGAACATAATATAAGATAACATAACATGACATAACATAACATGATATTATATAACATAACATAACATGACATAACATAACATAACATAACATAGCATAACATGAGATAACATAACATGACATAACATAACATGATATTATATAACATAACATAACATGACAAACATAACATAACATGACATAACATAACCTAACATAACTTAACAAACATAACATAACACGACATGACATAACAACACATACTATAACATAACACAACATAACATAATAACACATAACATAACATAACAACACATAACATAACAACACAGAACATAACATAACATAACATAACATAACATTATTAGACATGGATAATAACTCTTATAACGAACAAGCAATTTGTATTTTAACGGGATTGGGCTGGCAGGCCCGCTCAACATTCTGTCGGGTTCATTGTAAGCAGCACAATCAGACAGTAATCACTTTTGGGCGTTTGGGACAATCAGGACGGTGTTACCAGTTAGTACCAATTATTGTTTAGTAATGGTAATTAAGTTAAGGAAAATATACCATATAACAAGGTAGGAGAATGTTTAGTATACTACGATTTAAAACGAAGCATTTAATCTAAACTGTGAGAATGATTAGTATACTAGGATTTGAAAAGAAACATTTAATCTAGACTGTGAGAATGTTTAGTATCCTATGATTTTTACGAAAATATTTAGTCTATGCTGTGAGAATGATTAGCTTACGGTTGTATATATGAGGATTGGTGGTATCTTTGGTTGGCTGTGGGGGATTGTATGTATGGGGGTTGGTGGTATCTTTGGTTGGCTGTGGGGGAGATTGTATGTATAGGGGTTGGTGATGTCTTTGATTTATTGCGGACAAGTGTACCACAGATGAGGTGCGGAATACTGATATTTGATTTTGTGAATTAGTTTTGCCTGCAAGTCCGATCTTAACCCTGTGAAAATAGTTTACTAATTTATTACACATCAGCTCCGCCCACTCATATATTCAGCAATGCTAACAACTGACACTTAATTCCTTTCTTTGTAAGCTTCCGCCAATAGAAAAAAAAAACTTTTTAACTCCTCCCACAGGCGTGGCTCCAACTCCAGCATGGGCAGTCGACGAACGTCCTACGCCTCAGACACCGACCGACGTGGCTCCGCCTCCAGCCAAGCCAGCCGTCGGACGTCCATCTTCTCGGAACTGTCGGACCGGCGGGAGTCAGCCAGCAGCAGGAGTAGCAGGAAGGGCTCCGACGGCAGCCGATTCGGGGACTCTCAATGTGATTCTCAGGGTCAGTCCAGGAAACACCGCTTCCACTCTTTGTTTTATATGAAACATACGCTATAGGGTACTGGGTGAGGTGTGTGGTGCCACATGTAGTAGTAGTAGTAGTAGTAGTAGTAGTAGTAGTAGTAGTAGTAGTAGTAGTAGTAGTAGTGGTAGTAGTAGTAGTAGTAGTAGTAGTAGTAGTAGTAGTAGTAGTAGTAGTAGAAGTAGTAGTAGTAGTAGTAGTAGTAGTAGTAGTAGTAGTAGTGGTAGTAGTAGTAGTAGTAGTAGTAGTAGTAGTAGTAGTAGTAGTAGTAGTAGTAGAAGTAGTAGTAGTAGTAGTAGAAGTAGTAGTAGTAGTAGTAGTAGTAGTAGTAGTAGTAGTAGTAGTAGAAGTAGTAGTAGTAGAAGTAATAGTAGTAGTAGTAGTAGTAGTAGTAGTAGTAGTAGTAGTAGTAGTAGTAGTAGTAGTAGTAGTATCATCAGCAGCGCAGTCAGACGACGACAAAAAATAAAGTGCCATGGACAGAAATTAGAAAGACAGAAGGAAAGAATGACTGTATGAATGAATGAATGAATGAATGAGTGAATGAATGAATGAATGAATGAATGAATGAATGAATGAAATAAACATCGAGGCAGTCGGACTTATAAAACTGCCAATTTATTGGGCACACCCAATCATGTACAAACATAACAAATGAACTTCTCCCTCCCTCCATCCCTCCCCCAGATCTGTCGGACCCCGAGAACTATGACATGGACGATAGGCGGTACTCCATCATCAAGTACCCGCCTCGACGTATCAGCTACGATGTCAGCAGACCATATAAGGAACCTATCCCACCCTACAGACGTTCTCATTCGCTGGCCGAACTGCAGGAGGAGCAGGAACGTGAGAAATTCGCCACTCAACAAGAAGGTATCTATGTGTGTCTGTGTGTGCAGCTCACCGTTAGCTGCTTATGTTAATAGTTGATTAATTAATTGGTCGAGTGATTGGTCGATTGATTTGTCGATTGACTGGTTGGTTGGTTTTGAATTCCCTGAAGACTAAGGTCCGATACACTAGAGTCCAAGGTGTCCACACCCTGGACTGAGGTCTCAAATATCGGAGTGAAGCTGTTCTAGAGACGTTTCTACCCATACCGTACCAAACTTCCACCCTCTCGGGGGACTGTGTTGCTGGATGCACCTTCCTCTCTCCGAGTCCCGAAACCGAAGAGGTGATGAAGACCGTTCTGGGACTTGACATATCTGGACGGGCACATTCGGATGGCACCAAGACGCGATTCAGCACAACAACTGTAGGCTAAAAGGAATTAGACCGTGGCTGGTAATCTTGCCTCAATGGGTTGTGGGTATTTCATGGTCTAACGTCTCCGGCAATGTTGCCTCTATGGGTTGTGGGTACTTCACGGCTACAGTCTCCAGCAATGTTGCCTCTACAGGGTGTGGGTACTCCATGGTATACAGTCGCCAGCCTGTTGCCCAGGGGAAATCTGGTCATACTAAATGATGTGTTTCACAAGAATCCATCATTCTCTGTCCGAAGACTTTATCCCCATCTGTGATGTGACTAATGTACAGGGTTCCACCATGCTCTCACAACAAGCAGCCTCAATCTATTGGTGTCTGCAGCATCATCTGTGTCTACTAATGTAATCTCTGTCCATTGTGTGTACTAATGTAATCTCTATCCATTGTGTCTACTAATGTAATCTCTATCCATTGTGTCTACTAATGTAATCTCTATCCATTGTTTCTACTAATGTAATCTCTTTCCATTGTGTCTACTAATGTAATCTCTATCCATTGTGTCTATTAATGTAATCTCTATCCATTGTGTCTATTAATGTAATCTCTATCCATTGTGTCTATTAATGTAATCTCTATCCATTGTGTCTATTAATGTAATCTCTATCCATTGTGTCTACTAATGTAATCTCTATCCATTGTGTCTACCTCTGTAATTTCTATCCATTGTGTCTATTAATGTAATCTCTATCCATTGTGTCTACTAATGTAATCTCTATCCATTGTGTCTATTAATGTAATCTCTATCCATTGTGTCTATTAATGTAATCTCTATCCATTGTGTCTATTAATGTAATCTCTATCCATTGTGTCTACTAATGTAATCTCTATCCATTGTGTCTATTAATGTAATCTCTATCCATTGTGTCTACTAATGTAATCTCTATCCATTGTGTCTATTAATGTAATCTCTATCCATTGTGTCTACTAATGTAATCTCTATCCATTGTGTCTATTAATGTAATCTCTATCCATTGTGTCTATTAATGTAATCTCTATCCATTGTGTCTACTAATGTAATCTCTGTCCATTGTGTCTACTAATGTAATCTCTGTCCATTGTGTCTACTAATGTAATCTCTATCCATTGTGTCTACTAATGTAATTTCTATCCATTGTGTCTATTAATGTAATCTCTGTACATTGTGTCTACTACTGTAATCTCTGTCCATTGTGTCTATTAATGTAATCTCTGTCCATTGTGTCTACTACTGTAATCTCTGTCCATTGTGTCTACTACTGTAATCTCTGTCCATTGTGTCTATTAATGTAATCTCTGTCCATTGTGTCTATTAATGTAATCTCTGTCCATTGTGTCTACTAATGTAATCTCTGTCCATTGTGTCTACTAATGTAATCTCTGTCCATTGTGTCTATTAATGTAATCTCTGTCCATTGTGTCTATTAATGTAATCTCTGTCCATTGTGTCTACTACTGTAATCTCTGTCCATTGTGTCTACTACTGTAATCTCTGTCCATTGTGTCTATTAATGTAATCTCTGTCCATTGTGTCTATTAATGTAATCTCTGTCCATTGTGTCTATTAATGTAATCTCTATCCATTGTGTCTACTAATGTAATCTCTATCCATTGTGTCTATTAATGTAATCTCTATCCATTGTGTCTACTAATGTAATCTCTGTTCTGTCCATTGTGTCTATTAATGTAATCTCTGTCCATTGTGTCTACTACTGTAATCTCTGTCCATTGTGTCTATTAATGTAATCTCTGTCCATTGTGTCTATTAATGTAATCTCTGTCCATTGTGTCTATTAATGTAATCTCTGTCCATTGTGTCTACTACTGTAATCTCTGTCCATTGTGTCTATTAATGTAATCTCTGTCCATTGTGTCTATTAATGTAATCTCTGTCCATTGTGTCTACTACTGTAATCTCTGTCCATTGTGTCTACTACTGTAATCTCTGTCCATTGTGTCTACTACTGTAATCTCTGTCCATTGTGTCTACTAATGTAATCTCTGTACATTGTGTCTACTACTGTAATCTCTGTCCATTGTGTCTACTACTGTAATCTCTGTCCATTGTGTCTATTAATGTAATCTCTGTCCATTGTGTCTACTACTGTAATCTCTGTCCATTGTGTCTATTAATGTAATCTCTGTCCATTGTGTCTATTACTGTAATCTCTGTCCATTGTGTCTATTAATGTAATCTCTGTCCATTGTGTCTATTAATGTAATCTCTATCCATTGTGTCTATTAATGTAATCTCTGTCCATTGTGTCTATTAATGTAATCTCTATCCATTGTGTCTATTAATGTAATCTCTATCCATTGTGTCTATTAATGTAATCTCTATCCATTGTGTCTATTAATGTAATCTCTGTCCATTGTGTCTATTAATGTAATCTCTGTCCATTGTGTCTACTAATGTAATCTCTGTACATTGTGTCTATTAATGTAATCTCTATCCATTGTGTCTATTAATGTAATCTCTATCCATTGTGTCTATTAATGTAATCTCTATCCATTGTGTCTATTAATGTAATCTCTATCCATTGTGTCTATTAATGTAATCTCTGTCCATTGTGTCTACTAATGTAATCTCTGTACATTGTGTCTATTAATGTAATCTCTGTACATTGTGTCTATTAATGTAATCTCTGTCCATTGTGTCTACTAATGTAATCTCTATCCATTGTGTCTACTAATGTAATCTCTGTACATTGTGTCTGTTAATGTAATCTCTATCCATTGTGTCTACTAATGTAATCTCTGTCCATTGTGTCTATTAATGTAATCTCTGTCCATTGTGTCTATTAATGTAATCTCTATCCATTGTGTCTACTAATGTAATCTCTGTCCATTGTGTCTACTAATGTAATCTCTGTACATTGTGTCTATTAATGTAATCTCTGTACATTGTGTCTATTAATGTAATCTCTGTCCATTGTGTCTACTAATGTAATCTCTATCCATTGTGTCTACTAATGTAATCTCTGTACATTGTGTCTATTAATGTAATCTCTGTCCATTGTGTCTACTAATGTAATCTCTATCCATTGTGTCTACTAATGTAATCTCTGTCCATTGTGTCTATTAATGTAATCTCTGTCCATTGTATCTATTAATGTAATCTCTGTCCATTGTATCTATTAATGTAATCTCTGTCCATTGTATCTATTAATGTAATCTCTGTCCATTGTATCTATTAATGTAATCTCTGTCCATTGTATCTATTAATGTAATCTCTATCCATTGTGTCTATTAATGTAATCTCTATCCATTGTGTCTACTAATGTAATCTCTGTCCATTGTGTCTACTAATGTAATCTCTGTACATTGTGTCTATTAATGTAATCTCTGTACATTGTGTCTATTAATGTAATCTCTGTCCATTGTGTCTACTAATGTAATCTCTATCCATTGTGTCTACTAATGTAATCTCTGTCCATTGTATCTATTAATGTAATCTCTGTCCATTGTGTCTACTAATGTAATCTCTGTCCATTGTGTCTATTAATGTAATCTCTATCCATTGTGTCTACTAATGTAATCTCTGTCCATTGTATCTATTAATGTAATCTCTGTCCATTGTGTCTACTAATGTAATCTCTGTCCATTGTGTCTATTAATGTAATCTCTGTCCATTGTGTCTATTACTGTAATCTCTGTCCATTGTGTCTATTAATGTAATCTCTGTACATTGTGTCTATTAATGTAATCTCTGTCCATTGTATCTATTAATGTAATCTCTGTCCATTGTGTCTACTAATGTAATCTCTGTCCATTGTGTCTATTAATGTAATCTCTGTCCATTGTGTCTATTACTGTAATCTCTGTCCATTGTGTCTACTAATGTAATCTCTATCCATTGTGTCTACTAATGTAATCTCTGTCCATTGTGTCTATTAATGTAATCTCTGTCCATTGTGTCTACTACTGTAATCTCTGTCCATTGTGTCTATTAATGTAATCTCTGTACATTGTGTCTACTAATGTAATCTCTGTACATTGTGTCTACTAATGTAATCTCTGTACATTGTGTCTACTAATGTAATCTCTGTCCATTGTGTCTACTACTGTAATCTCTGTCCATTGTGTCTATTAATATAATCTCTATCAATTGTGTCTACTACTGTAATCTCTGTCCATTGTGTCTATTA
Organism: Cepaea hortensis; assembly: GCA_963921405.1. Taxonomy (NCBI): domain Eukaryota; kingdom Metazoa; phylum Mollusca; class Gastropoda; order Stylommatophora; family Helicidae; genus Cepaea; species Cepaea hortensis. The sequence goes on along the minus strand of OY992894.1, from coordinate 2,736,488 downwards.
ATGTCATCTCTGTCCATTGTGTCTACTAATGTAATCTCTGTCCATTGTGTCTACTACTGTAATCTCTGTCCATTGTGTCTACTACTGTAATCTCTGTCCATTGTGTCTATTAATATAATCTCTATCAATTGTGTCTACTACTGTAATCTCTGTCCATTGTGTCTATTAATGTAATCTCTATCCATTGTGTCTACTACTGTAATCTCTGTCCATTGTGTCTACTAATGTAATCTCTATCCATTGTGTCTACTACTGTAATCTCTGTCCATTGTGTCTATTAATGTAATCTCTGTCCATTGTGTCTACTACTGTAATCTCTGTCCATTGTGTCTATTAATGTAATCTCTGTACATTGTGTCTATTAATGTAATCTCTGTACATTGTGTCTACTAATGTAATCTCTGTCCATTGTGTCTATTAATGTAATCTCTGTCCATTGTGTCTACTACTGTAATCTCTGTCCATTGTGTCTATTAATGTAATCTCTGTCCATTGTGTCTACTACTGTAATCTCTGTCCATTGTGTCTATTAATGTAATCTCTGTCCATTGTGTCTATTAATGTAATCTCTGTACATTGTGTCTATTAATGTAATCTCTGTACATTGTGTCTACTAATGTAATCTCTGTCCATTGTGTCTATTAATGTAATCTCTGTACATTGTGTCTACTAATGTAATCTCTGTCCATTGTGTCTATTAATGTAATCTCTGTCCATTGTGTCTACTACTGTAATCTCTGTCCATTGTGTCTATTAATGTAATCTCTGTCCATTGTGTCTACTAATGTAATCTCTGTACATTGTGTCTATTAATGTAATCTCTGTACATTGTGTCTATTAATGTAATCTCTGTCCATTGTGTCTACTAATGTAATCTCTATCCATTGTGTCTACTAATGTAATCTCTGTACATTGTGTCTATTAATGTAATCTCTGTCCATTGTGTCTACTAATGTAATCTCTATCCATTGTGTCTACTAATGTAATCTCTGTCCATTGTGTCTATTAATGTAATCTCTGTCCATTGTATCTATTAATGTAATCTCTGTCCATTGTGTCTACTAATGTAATCTCTGTCCATTGTATCTATTAATGTAATCTCTGTCCATTGTGTCTACTAATGTAATCTCTGTCCATTGTATCTATTATTGTAATCTCTGTCCATTGTGTCTACTAATGTAATCTCTGTCCATTGTGTCTATTAATGTAATCTCTATCCATTGTGTCTACTAATGTAATCTCTGTCCATTGTATCTATTAATGTAATCTCTGTCCATTGTGTCTACTAATGTAATCTCTGTCCATTGTGTCTATTAATGTAATCTCTGTCCATTGTGTCTACTACTGTAATCTCTGTCCATTGTGTCTATTAATGTAATCTCTGTCCATTGTGTCTACTAATGTAATCTCTGTACATTGTGTCTACTAATGTAATCTCTGTACATTGTGTCTACTAATGTAATCTCTGTCCATTGTGTCTACTACTGTAATTTCTGTCCATTGTGTCTATTAATATAATCTCTATCAATTGTGTCTACTACTGTAATCTCTGTCCATTGTGTCTATTAATGTCATCTCTGTCCATTGTGTCTACTAATGTAATCTCTGTCCATTGTGTCTACTACTGTAATCTCTGTCCATTGTGTCTACTACTGTAATCTCTGTCCATTGTGTCTATTAATATAATCTCTATCAATTGTGTCTACTACTGTAATCTCTGTCCATTGTGTCTATTAATGTAATCTCTATCCATTGTGTCTACTACTGTAATCTCTGTCCATTGTGTCTACTAATGTAATCTCTATCCATTGTGTCTACTACTGTAATCTCTGTCCATTGTGTCTATTAATGTAATCTCTGTCCATTGTGTCTACTACTGTAATCTCTGTCCATTGTGTCTACTAATGTAATCTCTGTCCATTGTGTCTATTTATGTAATCTCTGTCCATTGTGTCTATTAATGTAATCTCTGTCCATTGTGTCTACTACTGTAATCTCTGTCCATTGTGTCTACTACTGTAATCTCTGTCCATTGTGTCTATTAATATAATCTCTATCAATTGTGTCTACTACTGTAATCTCTATCCATTGTGTCTACTAATGTAATCTCTGTACATTGTGTCTACTAATGTAATCTCTGTCCATTGTGTCTATTAATTTAATCTCTGTCCATTGTGTCTATTTATGTAATCTCTGTCCATTGTGTCTATTAATGTAAGCTCTATCCATTGTGTCTACTACTGTAATCTCTATCCATTGTGTCTGCTAATGTAATATCTGTTCATTATGTCTACTAATTTAATATCTGTCCATTGTGTCTACTAATGTAATATCTGTCCATCGTCTCTACTTATGTAATCTATGTCCGTTGTCTCCACTTCTATAACTCTGTCCATTGTGTCTACTAATGTAATCTCTGTCCATTGTGTCTACTTATGTAATCTCTGTCCATTGTGTCTACTTATGTAATCTCTGCCCATTGTGTCTCCTACTATAACTCTGGCCATTGTGTCTACAGTACGACAGTCGCCAGGTGTCCGCACCAAGGAGCGCCGCTCCACCCTGTCCAGTCTAGTCTTCAGCAGTATCGCAGCCCTGGACCAGGCAGGCACCGCCGTCGTACCCCCATGCGTTCAGAAAAAACCCAAGGTAGGTGCCTACTTATCTGTCTACTTACACACTGCCTACCTACCTGCCTGACTGCCTACCTGCCTACCTATCTACCTGTCTGACTACCTACATACCTCCCTACCTACATACCCGCCTTGGGTATTTATGATGCCCATGTTAAACATTGCCTCAACGAGTCATGTATTATTGATTATTTTTCATGCGTTTTAATGCTAATTGTTCTTTTGTTGTCAAAGAATTGCTTCATAAGAGATGTTGAATGAAAGAATGTATGAGAGGAAATAGAGAAGAAGGGCAGAATGTCAGACGGGCCTGCGTGCCCAATTCTTAACCCTTTGAAAATAAAGATTTTCGTTCGTTCGTTCGTTCGTGCGTTCGTTCATACCTATCTACTGCCTACCTAACTACTAACTGCCAACCTGACTGCCTGCCTACCAATCTACCTGTCTGACTGCCTGCCTGCCTACCTACCTACCTACCTCCTACCAGCCTGCCTACCTACCTGCCTATCTGCCTGTCTATCTGCCTACCTGCCTGCCAACCTGCCTGCCTACCTACCTGCCAACCTGCCTGCCTACCTATCTACCTGTCTGACTGCCTGCCTATCTACCTACCTACCAGCTTGCCTGCCTGCCTGCCTACCTGCCTGCCTATCTGCCTACCTGCCTGTCTGCCAGCCTACCTGCCTAGAAACCTATTTGCCTGCCGGACAACATGCTTACCTACCTATCCACCCACCTACCTGCCTACCTATCACCTACCTACCTAGCCATTTACCTGTTTGTCTATCAGTCTGTTTGTCTGCCTATCTCTCTGCCCGTCCGTCCGTTCTCCTGCCTGTCTGCTAAGCTGCCTGTCTGTCTGTCTGTGTGTGTGTGTGTAAGAGAGAGAGAGAGAGAGAGAGAGAGAGAGAGAGAGAGAGAGAGAGAGAGTTGAACGCACGCATGTCATGTAACATGCTATTAGTATTACATATTTTATGTGTATTTTCATCTTCATATTATCATTTTGAATGCCACTTTTTTGCCACACCTTTAATATGAACATATGTACATTACTGTAGAGTGGGTGAGAGAGTTAGTGAGTGCGTGTGTGAGTGTGCGCGCGCGCGTGTGTGTGTGTGTGTGTGAAGTGTGGGAGATTGTTCATACTCGTGTAAGTGATTATGTAAGGCACCATGTCTAGATGTGAGAAAGTGTGTGTAGGGGACGTATGTGTGTGGGGGATGCGTGTGTAATGGATGTATGTGTGGAAGGAGTGTGTGTAGGGGATGTGTGTGGGGGTTGGGGAATTGGTGGGTCGGGAATGTGTGTGGGTGGAGGATGCGGGTGTGAGTGAGGGATTTGAATGTAGATGGGGATGTATGGGTGGGTGGGGAGATTTGTGGGGGATGTGTGGGTGGGTGATGTGTGGTGGGGGGATGTGTGTGGGTGAATGTGTGTGAGTGGGGGGGGGGGGTATTGAGTGGATGGTAAGAAGTATGTGGATGTTGGTGGGTGGGGGGGGGGGTTGTGTGGGTTGGTGGGTGAGGAATGTGTGTGTGGGTAGGTGGGTGCGGGGTGTGAGTGGTTGGGGGATGAGTATTTGGCTGGGTGGTTGGAGGTGTGTGGGTATGGGTGGGTGGGTGTGTGTGGGTTGGGGATGGGTGTGTGTGTGGGGGGATGTGTGTTAATAGCCAAGGGTGGGTTGGTGGGTGTTTGGGTGGCGGTGTGTGTGGGTGAGTGGGGTGTGTGTGAGGGATGTGTGTGGGTGAGTGGGGTGTGTATGGCTGAGTAAGGCTGTGTGTGGGTGGGTGGGGGTATGTGGAGGGTGAGTGAGGTGTGTGTGAGTGGGGGGTGGGGTTTGTGGGTTGTATGGGTTGGTGGGTTGTATGGGTTGGTGGGTGGGGAATTTGTATGTGTGTGGGTGTGGGATGCGTGTGGTTGGGGGATGAGTGTTTGGCTGGGTGGTTGGAGGTGTGTGGATATGGGTGGGTGGGTATGTGTAGGCTGGGGGATGGGTGTGTTGTGGGGAGATGTATGTGTGGGGAGATGTGTGTTAATAGGGAAGGATGGATTGGTGGGTGTTTGGGTGGGGTGTGTGTGGGTGAGTGGGTGTGTGGGTGGGGGTGTGTGTGGGATGTGTGTCGGTGAGGGATGGTGTGTAAGGCAGGGTGAGGCTGTGTGTGGGTAGGTCGGGTGGGTATGTGAAAGGCTGGGGTGGGTGGGGTGTGTGTGGGTGATTGATTGGAAGCGCCGAATGTAAGACGGGCCTGCGTGTCCAATTTGTAATCCTTTTAAAATAAATTTGAGTTGAGGTGAGCTGAGTTGAGTTTCTGTTTGTAAATGTTTGTACATGTTTGTACGAGTCTGTCTCCATGTATATCTATTTTCCCACGTTGGTTTATTTTTCTGTCTGATTGCATGTCCGTATGTCTCCCAATCTGTCTGATTGCATGTCCGTATGTCTCCCAATCTGTCTGATTGCATGTCCGTATGTCTCCCAATCTGTCTGATTGCATGTCTGTATGTCTCCCAATCTGTCTGATTGCATGTCTGTATGTCTCCCAATCTGTCTGATTGCATGTCCGTATGTCTCCCAATCTGTCTGATTGCATGTCCGTATGTCTCCCAATCTGTCGCACTGTATGGATATCTCATCACCACCACCATCATCATCAAGTGCAGTGCCGTCTGGCGAGGACGATCACTCTTCGCCTCACCTTGCCACTCCCAACACCATGCTCCAGTGTATACACAAACCACATCTGGTGACACACATGACACGTCATGACACTGACACTGACACCGTTTCAGCGACAGGTCATCGGGCTGTCGGACACGCCGGTGGCACTGACGGATCTCAACCTGGAGGAGATGATGCCCCGCTACGTGCCGCCCATCAAGCCCTCCGGCCGGCTCCGGCTGCAGCTGCTCTGGTCGCAGGACTCCAACGCCCTGACCGTTATCGTCATTGAGGTAATGTGACAGTTGTTGTTGTTGTCATTGGGGTAATGTGATAGTTGTCACTGGGGTAATGTGATAGTTGTCATTGATGTAATGTGATAGGGTCCATTGGGGTAATGTGATAGTTTTCATTGGGGTAATGTGATAGTTGTCATTGAGGTAATGTGATTGTTGTTATTGGGGTAATGTGATAGTTGTTGTTGGGGTAATGTGATAGTTGTTGTTGGGGTAATGTGATAGTTGTTGTTGTGATAATGTGGTAGTTGTTGTTGGGGAAATATGATAGTTTTTGGTGGGGGTAATATGATAGTTGTCATTGGGGTAATGTGATAGTTGTAACTGGGGTAATATGATAGATGTCACTGGGGTAATGTGATAGTTGTCATTGGGGGAATGTGATAGTTGTCACTTGGATAATATGATAGTTGTTATTGGAGAAATGTGATAGTTGTTGTTGGGGTAATGTGATAGTTGCCATTGTGGTAATGTGATAGTTGGCATTGGGGTAATATGTTAGCTGTAATTTGGGTAATGTGATAGTCGTCATTTGGGTAATTTGATAGTTGTCATTGCGGTAATGTGATAATTGTCATTGTGGTAATGTGATAGTTGTCATTGGGGTAATGTGATAGTTGTCATTGGGTTAATGTGATAGTTGTCACTGGGGTAATATGATAGATGTCACTGGGGTAATGTGAGAGCTGTCATTTGGGTAATTTGATAGTTGTCATTGCGGTAATGTGATAGTTGTCATTGCGGTAATGTGATAGTTATCATTGGGGTAATATGATAGTTGTCATTGGGGTAATGCGATAGTTGTAATTGGTGTAATATAATAGATGTCACGTGTGTAATATGAATGTTGTCATTGGGGTAATGTGATAGTTGGCATTGGGGTAATGCGATAGTTGTCATTGGGGTAATGTCATAGTTGTCATTGAGTTAATGTGATAGTTGTCATTGGGAGTAAAGTGATAGTTTTCATTTGGGTAATGTGATAGTTGACATTGGGGTAATGCGATAGTTGTCATTGGGGTAATGTGATAGTTGTCATTGAGTTAATGTGATAGTTGTCATTGGGAGTAAAGTGATAGTTGTCATTGGGGTAATGTGATAATTGTCATTGGGGTAATGTGATAGTTGTCATTGGGGTAATGTGATAGTTGTCATTGGGGTAATGTGATAGTTGTCATTGGGGTAATGCGATAGTTGTCATTGGGGTAATGTGATAGTTGTCATTGGGGTAATGTGATAGTTGTTGTTGGGGTAATGTGATAGTTGTTGTTGGAGTAATGTGATAGTTGTCATTAGGGTAATGTGTTAAGGATTGTCATTGATGTACAACTTGCAAATATAATCATTGAGATAACTTATAAATATAATTATTGCAACAACATATACATGAAATCATTGAGACAACTTATATATGTAATTATTGAGACAACTTATATATGTAATTATTGAGACAATTTATAAATGTAATCATTAAGACACCATGTAAATGTAATATTTGAGACATCTTATATATATAATAACTGAGACAACTTATAAATAAAGTCATTTATGCAAGTTATAAAATATAAGCATTGAGATAACATATAAATGTAATAATTAAGAGAAGTGACAGATGTAATCACTAAAAACAGCTACATGTGTAATCATTGAGGCATGTCACATATGTAATCATAGAGATATGTCACGTCTGTAATCATTGAGACATGCCACGTCTGTAATCATTGAGACATGTCACGTTTGTGGTGGGGCCACGTTCTGCCAAGGGCAGGCTACATGAGAATGTCTCACAATGTCTGACAATGCTCACGACAATCGTCACTGTATGTGTGTGTAAAGTGTGGGAGTTTGATCATAATAGTAGGTTGGGGGATCGGGGGATGTGTGTGTGGGTGGATTCGTGATGTGTGTGGGTGGGCTCAGGATGTGTGGGTGGGAGGGGTGGGTTTGTGTGGGTGGGTGGGGGATTGTGTGTGGGTGGGTGGGGGATTGTGTGTGGGTGCGTGCGAGATGTATGGGTGTATGGGGAGATGTGTTTGTGGGTGGGGATGTGTGTTTGTGTTTGTGTAGGTGGTTGTGGGTGAGTGGGTGAAGGAGGATATGTTGGTGGATGATTGATGGTGGGTTATGTTATGGGTGGGGGTATATGTGTGGGTGGGGAGATGTGGGTGTGGGGATATGTGGTGGGTGGGAGATGTGTGCAGGTGGGGGTGGTTGTGGGTTTGGGGATGTGTGTGTGGGTGAGGGATGTGTATGGGTGTGGGATGTTTGGGTGGATGGGTGGGGAGTGTGTGTGGGTGAGAGATGTGTGGGTGAATGTGTGTGAGGTGTGTGGGTTGGGGGAGGGGTGCGTGATGGGTGTGGGTGATGGATTTGAAGATGTGTGTGTAGGTGGGGGATATGTCTGGCTGGGTGGGGGTGTGTGTGGCTGAATGAAAGATGTATGTGTGGGTAGTGAGGGTGATTGTAGTTGGGGGATGTGTGGATGGGTAGGAGATGTGTGGATAGATGTGTGTGTGGGTGAGGGATGTGTCTTTGGGATGTGTGTGGTGTGGTATTGTGTGGGAGGGGAGCTGGGTGTGGTTAAATGATGTTTGTGTGGGTGGGTGAAGGTGTGGTTGGGTTTGTGGGTGGGTGAAGGATGTGTGTGAGGGTGGGTGATGTGTGCTTAGATGGGTGGTTGGGATGTGTGAGTGTGGGTGGGTAGATAGGAGATGTATGTGTTGATGAGTGGGTAAGGGATGTGTGGGTGTTAGTGGTTGAGGGATAAGTACGTGTGTCTAGGGATGTGTGAGGGGATGAATGTATGGGTTGTGTGTGCGTGGATGGGAGGTGTGTGTTTGTGAATGGGGAATGTGTTGGTGGGTGGGGATGTGTGTGAGGGATGTTTGTATGGGTGGGGAGATTGTGCGTGGGTGGAGATGTGTGTGTATATGGGTAGAGGTGTGTGGTTAAGGGATGTGTGGCTGGGGGAATGGGTGGATGGAGGATGTGTGGTTGGGTGGATGATGTGTGGTTGGGTAGAGGATGTGTGGGTGGGTGATTGTATATGAGTAAGGGTGTGTGGTTAAGGGATGTTTGGTTGGGGGATGGGTGGGTAGAGGATGTGTGGGTGGGTAGAGGATGTGTGGGTGGGTAGAGGATATGTGGGTGGGTGAGTGTGTGCAGGTTAGGAGATGGTGGGGGATGTTTGTAGGTGCGGGCTCGGGATCTGTGAGTGGACTGGGGGAGATGGGAGATTATGTGGGTGAGTGCGGAATTTGTGTGTGGGTAGGTGCGGAATATGTAAGTTGACGGGGGGACATGTGTGTGGCTGAGGAATGTGTGTTTGGTTGGGTGGTTGGAGATGTGTGGGTGGAGGAGGATATTGGGTGAGTGATTGTTGGTGGGAAATGGGACGGGTAGAGGATATGTGAGTGGGTGGGGAGATGTGTGGGTTATTGAATGTATGTGTGTTTGGGGTGTGGGTGGATGGGATCTGTCGTGGGTGAGAGGTGTGTGTGGGTGGGGAGATGTTTAGGTGTAGGGATGTGGTGGATGGGTGGGGGAATGTATTGTATGTGTGTGTGGTTGGGTGGGGAAGTTGGAGTGAATAGATGTGTGGGTGGGTAGTGGATGTGTCTCATAACATAGTAATATGCATTGTTTATGTTTACAAAATTCATGTGACAATGTTTTTTTCCTATGCACTGTTGATGAAAGAAAGATGAATGATTGGAAGGGCCGAATGTAAGACGGGCCTGCGTGCCCAATTTGTTACCCTTTGAAAATAAAGTCTGTTCGTTCGTTCGTTCGTTCGTTCTGTCTCCAGAGATGACCTGTATTAGACCTTTCTGTTTTCTGTCTGAGGAAGATGCTGGAGGTCTTTCGAAACGTCGCTTACATTCAGTATCTTTAATTGTCACGGGAGAGGACAAGCGTATTGGTGCACAGCGCATGTTTCTGTCTGCTCCAATGTGTGTCTGTCCGTGTGCGTGTAAGAGGCGCGACCAGGCGCTGAGTTCTGCTGGTGTGTCTGCTAGAGTGTATGTCCCTGTGTATGTCCCTGTGTATGTCCCTGTGTCTGTCCCTGTGTCTGTCCCTGTGTCTGTCCCTGTGTATGTCCCTGTGTATGTACGTGTGTATGTCCCTGTGTATGTCCCTGTGTATGTCCCTGTGTCTGTCCCTGTGTATGTCCCTGTGTATGTACGTGTGTATGTCCCTGTGTATGTCCCTGTGTCTGTCCCTGTGTATGTACGTGTGTATGTCCCTGTGTATGTACGTGTGTATGTCCCTGTGTATGTCCCTGTGTCTGTCCCTGTGTATGTCCCTGTGTATGTCCCTGTGTATGTACGTGTGTATGTCCCTGTGTATGTCCCTGTGTATGTCCCTGTGTCTGTCCCTGTGTCTGTCCCTGTGTATGTCCCTGTGTATGTCCCTGTGTATGTACGTGTGTATGTCCCTGTGTATGTCCCTGTGTATGTCCCTGTGTATGTCCCTGTGTATGTACGTGTGTATGTACGTGTGTATGTCCCTGTGTATGTACGTGTGTATGTCCCTGTGTATGTACGTGTGTATGTACGTGTGTATGTACGTGTGTATGTCCCTGTGTATGTACGTGTGTATGTCCCTGTGTATGTACGTGTGTATGTCCCTGTGTATGTACGTGTGTATGTCCCTGTGTATGTACGTGTGTATGTCCCTGTGTATGTACGTGTGTATGTACGTGTGTATGTACGTGTGTATGTACGTGTGTATGTCCCTGTGTATGTCCCTGTGTATGTACGTGTGTATGTCCCTGTGTATGTCCCTGTGTATGTCCCTGTGTATGTACGTGTGTATGTCCCTGTGTATGTCCCTGTGTATGTCCCTGTGTATGTACGTGTGTATGTACGTGTGTATGTACGTGTGTATGTACGTGTGTATGTACGTGTGTATGTACGTGTGTATGTCCCTGTGTATGTACGTGTGTATGTCCCTATGTATGTCCGTGTGTATGTACGTGTGTATGTCCCTGTGTATGTCCCTGTGTATGTCCCTGTGTATGTCCCTGTGTATGTCCCTGTGTATGTACGTGTGTATGTCCCTGTGTATGTCCCTGTGTATGTCCCTGTGTATGTACGTGTGTATGTCCCTGTGTATGTCCCTGTGTATGTCCCTGTGTATGTCCCTGTGTATGTCCCTGTGTATGTACGTGTGTATGTCCCTGTGTATGTCCGTGTGTATGTACGTGTGTATGTCCCTGTGTATGTCCCTGTGTATGTCCCTGTGTATGTCCCTGTGTATGTCCCTGTGTATGTACGTGTGTATGTCCCTGTGTATGTCCCTGTGTATGTCCCTGTGTATGTCCCTGTGTATGTCCCTGTGTATGTACGTGTGTATGTACGTGTGTATGTCCCTGTGTATGTACGTGTGTATGTACGTGTGTATGTCCCTGTGTATGTCCCTGTGTATGTCCCTGTGTATGTACGTGTGTATGTACGTGTGTATGTCCCTGTGTATGTACGTGTGTATGTACGTGTGTATGTCCGTGTGTATGTACGTGTGTATGTCCCTGTGTATGTCCCTGTGTATGTCCCTGTGTATGTACGTGTGTATGTCCCTGTGTATGTACGTGTGTATGTACGTGTGTATGTCCGTGTGTATGTACGTGTGTATGTCCCTGTGTATGTCCCTGTGTATGTCCCTGTGTATGTCCCTGTGTATGTCCCTGTGTATGTACGTGTGTATGTACGTGTGTATGTACGTGTGTATGTACGTGTGTATGTACGTGTGTATGTCCCTGTGTATGTCCCTGTGTATGTACGTGTGTATGTACGTGTGTATGTCCCTGTGTATGTCCCTGTGTATGTCCCTGTGTATGTCCCTGTGTGTGTCCCTGTGTATGTCCCTGTGTATGTCCCTGTGTATGTCCCTGTGTATGTCCCTGTGTATGTCCCTGTGTATGTACGTGTGTATGTCCCTGTGTATGTCCCTGTGTATGTCCGTGTGTATGTACGTGTGTATGTCCCTGTGTATGTCCCTGTGTATGTCCGTGTGTATGTACGTGTGTATGTCCCTGTGTATGTACGTGTGTATGTACGTGTGTATGTCCCTGTGTATGTCCCTGTGTATGTACGTGTGTATGTACGTGTGTATGTCCCTGTGTATGTCCCTGTGTATGTACGTGTGTATGTCCCTGTGTATGTCCCTGTGTATGTCCCTGTGTATGTACGTGTGTATGTCCCTGTGTATGTACGTGTGTATGTCCCTGTGTATGTACGTGTGTATGTCCCTGTGTATGTACGTGTGTATGTCCCTGTGTATGTCCCTGTGTATGTCCCTGTGTATGTCCCTGTGTATGTCCCTGTGTATGTACGTGTGTATGTCCCTGTGTATGTACGTGTGTATGTCCGTGTGTATGTACGTGTGTATGTCCCTGTGTATGTCCCTGTGTATGTCCCTGTGTATGTCCCTGTGTATGTCCCTGTGTATGTACGTGTGTATGTACGTGTGTATGTCCATGTGTATGTACGTGTGTATGTCCCTGTGTATGTACGTGTGTATGTCCCTGTGTATGTCCGTGTGTATGTCCCTGTGTATGTACGTGTGTATGTCCCTGTGTATGTCCCTGTGTATGTCCCTGTGTATGTCCCTGTGTATGTCCCTGTGTATGTCCCTGTGTATGTCCCTGTGTATGTCCCTGTGTATGTCCCTGTGTATGTCCCTGTGTATGTCCCTGTGTATGTCCCTGTGTATGTCCCTGTGTATGTCCCTGTGTATGTCCCTGTGTATGTCCCTGTGTATGTCCCTGTGTATGTCCCTGTGTATGTACGTGTGTATGTCCCTGTGTATGTCCCTGTGTATGTCCCTGTGTATGTCCGTGTGTATGTCCCTGTGTATGTACGTGTGTATGTCCCTGTGTATGTACGTGTGTATGTCCCTGTGTATGTCCGTGTGTATGTACGTGTGTATGTCCGTGTGTATGTACGTGTGTATGTCCGTGTGTATGTACGTGTGTATGTCCCTGTGTATGTACGTGTGTATGTCCCTGTGTATGTCCCTGTGTATGTCCCTGTGTATGTCCCTGTGTATGTCCCTGTGTATGTACGTGTGTATGTCCCTGTGTATGTCCCTGTGTATGTCCCTGTGTATGTACGTGTGTATGTCCCTGTGTATGTCCCTGTGTATGTCCCTGTGTATGTACGTGTGTATGTCCCTGTGTATGTCCCTGTATATGTCCCTGTGTATGTACGTGTGTATGTCCCTGTGTATGTCCCTGTGTATGTCCCTGTGTATGTACGTGTGTATGTCCCTGTGTATGTCCCTGTGTATGTACGTGTGTATGTACGTGTGTATGTACGTGTGTATGTACGTGTGTATGTACGTGTGTATGTCCCTGTGTATGTCCCTGTGTATGTACGTGTGTATGTACGTGTGTATGTCCCTGTGTATGTACGTGTGTATGTCCCTGTGTATGTCCCTGTGTATGTCCCTGTGTATGTCCCTGTGTATGTCCGTGTGTATGTACGTGTGTATGTCCCTGTGTATGTACGTGTGTATGTCCCTATGTATGTCCCTGTGTATGTACGTGTGTATGTCCCTATGTATGTCCCTGTGTATGTACGTGTGTATGTCCCTATGTATGTCCCTGTGTATGTACGTGTGTATGTCCCTGTGTATGTCCCTGTGTATGTCCCTGTGTATGTCCCTGTGTATGTCCGTGTGTATGTACGTGTGTATGTCCCTGTGTATGTACGTGTGTATGTCCCTGTGTATGTCCCTGTGTATGTCCGTGTGTATGTACGTGTGTATGTCCCTGTGTATGTACGTGTGTATGTCCCTGTGTATGTCCCTGTGTATGTCCCTGTGTATGTCCCTGTGTATGTCCCTGTGTATGTCCCTGTGTATGTCCGTGTGTATGTACGTGTGTATGTCCCTGTGTATGTCCGTGTGTATGTACGTGTGTATGTCCCTGTGTATGTCCGTGTGTATGTACGTGTGTATGTCCCTGTGTATGTCCCTGTGTATGTCCGTGTGTATGTCCCTGTGTATGTCCCTGTGTATGTACGTGTGTATGTACGTGTGTATGTACGTGTGTATGTACGTGTGTATGTACGTGTGTATGTCCCTGTGTATGTCCCTGTGTATGTACGTGTGTATGTACGTGTGTATGTCCCTGTGTATGTACGTGTGTATGTCCCTGTGTATGTCCCTGTGTATGTCCCTGTGTATGTCCCTGTGTATGTCCGTGTGTATGTACGTGTGTATGTCCCTGTGTATGTACGTGTGTATGTCCCTATGTATGTCCCTGTGTATGTACGTGTGTATGTCCCTATGTATGTCCCTGTGTATGTACGTGTGTATGTCCCTATGTATGTCCCTGTGTATGTACGTGTGTATGTCCCTGTGTATGTCCCTGTGTATGTCCCTGTGTATGTCCCTGTGTATGTCCGTGTGTATGTACGTGTGTATGTCCCTGTGTATGTACGTGTGTATGTCCCTGTGTATGTCCCTGTGTATGTCCGTGTGTATGTACGTGTGTATGTCCCTGTGTATGTACGTGTGTATGTCCCTGTGTATGTCCCTGTGTATGTCCCTTTGTATGTCCGAGAGTCTGTCCGTGTGTGTCCGCATGTATGCACGTGTGTTTGCTGGTGTGTATGTCAGAGGCATAGCCAGACGCTAATGTCCCAGTCCTTGGCTCGCAGGCTCAGAGTCTGGTCATCCCTGGAGTGCCTGACGACATAGAGGTCAACCCGTACGTCAAGGCCTTCCTGGTGCCGGGCAGGACCTTCAAGTACCGGACCAAGACGCTGCGCAACACCAGGGTAAAGCCCGTGTCTATATCATAGCTAGCACTGACATGACATTGTCCATACACTGACCATACATTAACCATGTATTGACCATACATTGTCTACACGATGACCATACACTGTCCATATACTGCCCATACATTGACCATACATTGTCCATACATTGTCCACACACTGACCATACATTGACCATACATTGTCCATACATTGTCCATACATTGTCCACACACTGACCATACATTGTCCATACATTGTGCACACACTGACCATACATTGTCCATACATTGTCCACACACTGACCATACATTGTCCATACATTGTCCACACACTGACCATACATTGTCCACACATTGTCCACACACTGACCATACATTGTCCATACATTGTCCACACACTGACCATACATTGTCCACACACTGACCATACATTGTCCACACACTGACCATACATTGTCCATACATTGTCCATACATTGTCCACACACTGACCATACATTGTCCATACATTGTCCACACACTGTCCATACATTGTCCATACATTGTCCACATACTGACCATACATTTTCCATACATTGTCCACACACTGACCATACATTGTCCATACATTGTCCACACACTGACCATACATTGTCCATACATTGTCCACACACTGACCATACATTGTCCATACATTGTCCACACACTGACCATACATTGTCCATACATTGTCCACACACTGACCATACACTGACAATACATTGTCCATACATTGTCCATACATTGTCCACACAATGACCATACATTGTCCACACACTGACCATACATTGTCCATACACTGATCATACATTGTCCATACATTGTCCATACATTGTCCATACATTGACCATACATTATCCATACATTGTCCATACATTGTCCATACATTGACCATACATTGTCCATGCATTGACCATACATTGTCCATACATTGACCATACATTGTCCATACATTGACGATACATTGTCCATACATTGACCATACATTGTCCATACACTGACCATACATTGACCATACATTGACCATACATTGTCCATACATTGACCATACATTGTCCATACATTGACCATACATTGTCCATACATTGACCATACATTGTCCATACATTGTCCATACACTGTCCATACACTGTCCATACATTGTCCATACATTTTCCATACATTGTCCACACACTGACCATACATTGTCCATACATTGTCCATACATTGTCCATACATTGTCCATACCTTGTCCATACAGTGACCATACATTGTCCACACACTGACCATACATTGTCCATACACTGACCATACATTGTCCACACACTGACCATTCATTTTCCATACATTGTCCACACACTGACCATATATTGACCATACATTGTCCACACACTGACCATACATTGTCCATACACTGACGATACATTGTCCACACACTGACCATACATTGTCCACACACTGACGACACATTTTCCACACACTGACCAATCATTGTCCACACACTGACCATACAGTGTCCATACATTGTCCACACACTGACCATACATTGTCCACACACTGACCATACATTGTCCATACATTGTCAACACACTGACCATACATTGTCCATACACTGACCATACATTGTCCACACACTGACCATACATTGTCCACACACTGACCATACATTGTCCATACATTGTCCATACATTGTCCACAAACTGACCACACATTGTTCACACACTGACCATACACTGTCCATATACTGACCATACATTGACCATACATTGTCCATACATTGTCCACACACTGACCATACATTGACCATACATTGTCCATACATTGTCCATACATTGTCCACACACTAACCATACATTGTCCATACATTGTCCACACACTGACCATACATTGTCCATACATTGTCCACACACTGACCATACATTGTCCATACATTGTCCACACACTGACCATACATTGTCCATACATTGTCCACACACTGACCATACATTGTCCATACATTGTCCACACACTGACCATACATTGTCCACACACTGACCATACATTGTCCACACACTGACCATACATTGTCCATACATTGTCCATACATTGTCCACACACTGACCATACATTGTCCATACATTGTCCACACACTGACCATACATTGTTCATACATTGTCCACACACTGACCATACATTGTCCATACATTGTCCACACACTGACCATACATTGTCCATACATTGTCCACACACTGACCATACATTGTCCATACATTGTCCATCCATTGTCAAAACACTGACTATATATTGACCATACATTGTCTACACACTGACCATACATTGTCCACACACTGACCATACACTGACCATACATTGTCCATACATTGTCCACACACTGACCATACATTGACCATACATTGTCCACACACTGACCATACATTGTCCACACACTGACCATACATTGTCCACACACTGACCATACATTGTCCATACATTTTCCACACACTGACCATATATTGACCATACATTGTCCATACACTGACCATACATTGTCCATACATTGTCCATCCATTGTCCACACACTGACCATACATTGTCCATACACTGACCATACATTGTCCATACACTGACCATACATTGACCATACATTGTCCATACATTGTCCACACACTGACCATACATTGTCCATACATTGTTTATACACTGACCATACATTGTCCATACATTGACCATACATTGTCCATACACTGACCATACATTGTCCATACATTGTCTATACATTGTACATACACTGACCATACACTGACCATACATTGTCCATACATTGTCCATACATTGTCCATACATTGTCCATACATTATCCATACATTGTCCATACATTGTCCATACATTTTCCACACACTGACCATATATTGACCATACATTGTCCATACACTGACCATACATTGTCCATACACTGACCATACACTGACCATACATTGTCCATACATTGTCCACACACTGACCATACATTGACCATACATTGTCCACACACTGACCATACATTGTCCACACATTGACCATACATTGTCCACACACTGACCATACATTGTCCATACATTTTCCACACACTGACCATATATTGACCATACATTGTCCATACACTGACCATACATTGTCCATACATTGTCCATCCATTGTCCACACACTGACCATACATTGTCCATACACTGACCATACATTGTCCATACACTGACACATTGTCTATACATTGTACATACACTGACCATACACTGACCATACATTGTCCATACATTGTCCATACATTGTCCATACATTGTCCATACATTGTCCATACATTATCCATACATTGTCCATACATTGTCCATATATTGTCCATACACTGACCATACATTGTCCATACATTGACCATACATTGACCATACATTGTCCATACATTTACCATACATTGTCCATACATTGACCATACATTGTCCATACATTAGCCGTATATTAACCATACTTTGACCATACATTTTCCATACATTAACCATACATTTTCCACACATTGACCATACATTAACTATACATAAACCATTTACCATACACTGACCATACATTGTCTGTACATTGGACAGGACCCTCTGTTTCTGGAGAAATTCGTCATAAAAGACCTGCCCCCTCTGGAGCAGAGGGAAGGGGCTGCCCTGGAGTTCCAAGTGTACTCCTCCCACCATGTCAGTCGACGCCATCTTGTGGGCGTGGCTTCAGTCTATCTGTCAGAGGCCGGACACCTGACTTCCGGTCAAGTTGAGCTGCTAATTTCTCCACAAACCGTGTATAGAGTGAGTAGTGCAAGATGTCGGATGTATAGATAGTTTCTCCACAAACTGTGTACAGTAGTGCATGATGTATAGATAGTTTCTCCACAAACTGTGTACAGTAGTGCATGATGTTGGATGTGTAGATAGTTTCTCCACAAACTGTGTACAGTAGTGCATGATGTATAGATAGTTTCTCCACAAACTGTGTACAGTAGTGCATGATGTATAGATAGTTTCTCCACAAACTGTGTACAGTAGTGCATGATGTATAGATAGTTTCTCCACAAACTGTGTACAGTAGTGCATGATGTATAGATAGTTTCTCCACAAACTGTGTACAGTAGTGCATGATGTTGGATGTGTAGATAGTTTCTCCACAAACTGTGTACAGTAGTGCATGATGTTGGATGTATAGATAGTTTCTCTACGAACTGTGTACAGTAGTGCATGATGTTGGATGTGTAGATAGTTTTTCCACAAACTGTGTACAGTAGTGCATGATGTTGGATGTGTAGATAGTTTCTCCACAAACTGTGTACAGTAGTGCATGATGTTGGATGTATAGATAGTTTCTCCACAAACTGTGTACAGTAGTGCATGATGTTGGATGTGTAGATAGTTTCTCCACAAACTGTGTACAGTAGTGCATGATGTTGGATGTGTAGATAGTTTCTCCACAAACTGTGAACAGTAGTGCACGTTGTTGGATGTAGAGATAGTTTCTCCACAAACTGTGTACAGTAGTGCACGATGTTGGATGTATAGATAGTTTCTCCACAAAATGTGTACAGTAGGGCACGATGTTGGATGTATAGATAGTTTCTTCACAAACTGTTACAGTAGTGCACGTTGTTGGATGTATAGATAGTTTCTCCACACACTGTGTACAGTAGTGCATGATGTTGGATGTGTAGATAGTTTCTCCACAAACTGTGTACAGTAGTGCATGATGTTGGATGTATAGATAGTTTCTCTACGAACTGTGTACAGTAGTGCATGATGTTGGATGTGTAGATAGTTTTTCCACAAACTGTGTACAGTAGTGCATGATGTTGGATGTGTAGATTGTTTCTCCACAAACTGTGTACAGTAGTGCATGATGTTGGATGTATAGATAGTTTCTCCACAAACTGTGTACAGTAGTGCATGATGTTGGATGTGTAGATAGTTTCTCCACAAACTGTGTACAGTAGTGCATGATGTTGGATGTGTAGATAGTTTCTCCACAAACTGTGTACAGTAGTGCACGTTGTTGGATGTAGAGATAGTTTCTCCACAAACTGTGTACAGTAGTGCACGATGTTGGATGTATAGATAGTTTCTCCACAAAATGTGTACAGTAGGGCACGATGTTGGATGTATAGATAGTTTCTCCACAAACTGTTACAGTAGTGCACGTTGTTGGATGTATAGATAGTTTCTCCACAAACTGTGTACAGTAGTGCACGATGTTGGATGTATAGATAGTTTCTCCACAAAACTTATACAGTAGTACATGATGTTGGATGTATAGATAGTTTCTCCACAAACTGTGTACAGTAGTGCACGTTGTTGGATGTATAGATAGTTTCTCCACAAACTGTGTACAGTAGTGCATGATGTTGGATGTGTAGATAGTTTCTCCACAAACTGTATGCAGTAGTGCACGATGTTTGATGTATAGATAGTTTCTCCACAAACTGTGTACAGTAGTGCACATTGTTGGATGTATAGATAGTTTCTCCACAAAACTTATACAGTAGTGCACGTTGTTGGATGTATAGATAGTTTCTCCACAAACTGTGTACAGTTGTGCATGATGTTGGATGTATAGATAGTTTCTCCACAAACTGTGTACAGTAGTGCATGATGTTGGATGTGTAGATAGTTTCTCCACAAACTGTGTACAGTAGTGCACGTTGTTGGATGTAGAGATAGTTTCTCCACAAAATGTGTACAGTAGGGCACGATGTTGGATGTAGAGATAGTTTCTCCACAAACTGTGTACAGTAGTGCACGATGTTGGATGTATAGATAGTTTCTCCACAAACTGTGTACAGTAGTGCACGATGTTGGATGTATAGATAGTTTCTCCACAAACTGTGTACAGTAGGGCACGATGTTGGATGTATAGATAGTTTCTCCACAAAATGTGTACAGTAGTGCACGATGTTGGATGTATAGATAGTTTCTCCACAAACTGTTACAGTAGTGCACGATGTTGGATGTATAGATAGTTTCTCCACAAACTGTTACAGTAGTGCACGTTGTTGGATGTATAGATAGTTTCTCCACAAAACTTATACAGTAGTGCACGATGTTGGATGTATAGATAGTTTCTCGACAAACTGTGTACAGTAGTGCACGTTGTTGGATGTATAGATAGTTTCTCCACAAACTGTGTACAGTAGTGCACGATGTTGGATGTATAGATAGTTTCTCCACAAACTGTGTACAGTAGTGCATGATGTTGGATGTATAGATAGTTTCTCCACAAACTGTGTACAGTAGTGCATGATGTATAGATAGTTTCTCCACAAACTGTGTACAGTAGTGCATGATGTATAGATAGTTTCTCCACAAACTGTGTACAGTAGTGCATGATGTTGGATGTATAGATAGTTTCTCCACAAACTGTGTACAGTAGTGCATGATGTATAGATAGTTTCTCCACAAACTGTGTACAGTAGTGCACGATGTTGGATGTATAGATAGTTTCTCCACAAACTGTGTACAGTAGTGCACGTTGTTGGATGTATAGATAGTTTCTCCACAAACTGTATACTGTAGTGCATGGCAGCCTCTAGTGACCCTAAAAGTGACCTTTGACAAATGTGAACTCACTTGTTGACACACAGAGAACACTGGGAATTCACATACTATCCATCTTGTAATATAACGTAAACCGTAACAACAAGATAATTGCGTGTAACAATAACGCCATTTATTTTCCCCAGATAACATCACTACTATCTTCCATGGTTCTGCCAAAGACAACAATAACGCCACTACTATCTTCCCTAGATCTACCAAAGATAACAATAACACCACTACTATCTTCCTTAGATCTACCATCATTCATCATTGGCACCTTGCCGTCTTGACAGACGATAGTTTGTGCTTCAAAAAGGCATAATAACTTTTACCTATGGCGGTAGCGAATGTGACTGATAAGGCCAATTCGCGCTGTAAATGTCCGTTCACAGTGGGTGCATGTGAACACGTGGTCATTTCCACCATCATGCACCATCTTACGTCTCAAACGCTCGGTGTGTGACTTATCTGCAATAATTTTCTCGTTTGTCTTTATTCCATTTCTGATGTTTGCCCTCCATGCAACACGTTCCGCAGCGACTTGCTCCCACTGTGCATTATCAATGCCTGTATCAATCATGTCCCGCTCACACACATCTTTGTATCGTAGTAGAGGCCGACCCTGAGATCTCTTACCCATCTATAATTCACCAAAAGAGATGTCCTTTGGTATTCTACCATCATCCATCCTCCGAAGATGTCCTATCCATCTAAGTCTACGAAGACTGAGCATGGAATACACCGTCACACAACCTGATCTTTCCAATACTTCAGTATTTGTGATTTTGTTTTGCCACTTAATACCAAGAATTCTTCGCAGACACCGCATATGAAAGCTGTTTAAACGTTTCTCTTGGCGTGAGTAAGTTGTCCAGGTTTCACTGCCATAAAGAAGAGTACTAAGGACACAGGCTTGGTAGACGAGGACTTTTGTTTTTTGCAGTAAGCTTCCTGTTCTCCCAGACTCTTTTTCTTAACCTGTTCATTGTTGTTGCTGCCTTACCAATCCGGATGTTGGTTTCCTGATACAGGGATAATTTGCTATTTACCACTGATCCTAGATATGTAAAATGGTATACCATCTAAAATGGTCTACCAAAGATTACAATAACACCACTATTATCTTCCCTAGATCTACCAAAGATAACAATAACACCACTACTATCTTCCCTAGATCTACCAAAGATAACAATAACACCACTACTATCTTCCCTAGATATACCAAAGATAACAATAACACCACTACTTTCTTCCCTAGATCTACCAAAGATAACAATAACACCACTACTATCTTCCCTAGATATACCAAAGATAACAATAACACCACTACTTTCTTCCCTAGATCTACCAAAGATAACAATAACACCACTACTTTCTTCCCTAGATCTACCAAAGATAACAATAACACCACTACTATCTTCCCTAGATCTACCAAAGATAACAATAACACCACTACTATCTTCTCTAGATCTACCAAAGATAACAATAACACCACTACTATCTTCCCTAGATCTACCAAAGATAACAATAACACCACTACTATCTTCCCTAGATCTACCAAAGATAACAATAACACCACTACTATCTTCCCTAGATCTACCAAAGATAACAATAACACCACTACTATCTTCCCTAGATCTACCAAAGATAACAATAACACCACTACTATCTTCCCTAGATCTACCAAAGATAACAATAACACCACTACTATCTTCCCTAGATCTACCAAAGATAACAATAACACCACTACTATCTTCCCTAGATCTACCAAAGATAACAATAACACCATTACTATCTTCCCTAGATCTACCAAAGATAGCAATAACACCACTACTATCTTCCCTAGATCTACCAATGATTACAATAACACCACTACTATCTTCACTAGATGCACCAAGGAGATCTGCGCCTGTCCGGATGTTACCAGCCTGTGGCGGGAAAGATTGTTTTTAATATCCTTGAAGCCAGAAACTTGCCCAAGGTGTCACTGTTGGGTGCTGTCAGTAAGTGGCTTTCCTCTCTTGTTATTGACAACGTATGTCATCTGTCAGTAAGGGACTGTCCTGCCTTGTCATTGACAACTTATGTCATCTGTCAGTACGTGGCTGTCCTGTCTTGTCGTTGACAATGTATGTCATCTGTCAGTAAGTGGCTTTCCTGTCTTGTCATTGACAACGTATGTCATCTGTCAGTAAGTGACTTTCATGTCTTGTCATTGACAACGTATGTCATCTGTCAGTAAGTGACTTTCCTGTCTTGTCATTAAAAACATATGTAATCTGTCAATAAGTGACTGTCCTGCCTTGTCATTGGTGACAAAAGTAATCTGCCAGTAAGTGGCTTTCCTGTCTTGTCATTGACAACGTATGTCATCTGTCAGTAAGTGACTTTCCTGTCTTGTCATTAAAAACATATGTAATCTGTCAATAAGTGACTGTCCTGCCTTGTCATTGGTGACAAAAGTAATCTGCCAGTAAGTAGCTTTCCTGTCTTGTCATTGACAACGTATGTCATCTGTCAGTAAGTGACTTTCCTGTCTTGTCATTAAAAACATATGTAATCTGTCAATAAGTGACTGTCCTGCCTTGTCATTGGTGACAAAAGTAATCTGCCAGTAAGTAGCTTTCCTGTCTTGTCATTGACAACGTATGTCATCTGTCAGTAAGTGACTTTCCTGTCTTGTCATTAAAAACATATGTAATCTGTCAATAAGTGACTGTCCTGCCTTGTCATTGGTGACAAAAGTAATCTGCCAGTAAGTAGCTTTCCTGTCTTGTCATTGACAACGTATGTCATCTGTCAGTAAGTGACTTTCCTGTCTTGTCATTAAAAACATATGTAATCTGTCAATAAGTGACTGTCCTGTCTTGTCATTGGTGACAAAAGTAATCTGCCAGTAAGTGGCTTTCCTGTCTTGTCATTGACAACGTATGTCATCTGTCAGTAAGTGACTTTCCTGTCTTGTCATTAAAAACATATGTAATCTGTCAATAAGTGACTGTCTTGCCTTGTCATTGGTGACAAAAGTAATCTGCCAGTAAGTAGCTTTCCTGTCTTGTCATTGACAACGTATGTCATCTGTCAGTAAGTGACTTTCCTGTCTTGTCATTAAAAACATATGTAATCTGTCAATAAGTGACTGTCCTGCCTTGTCATTGGTGACAAAAGTAATCTGCCAGTAAGTAGCTTTCCTGTCTTGTCATTGACAACGTATGTCATCTGTCAGTAAGTGACTTTCCTGTCTTGTCATTAAAAACATATGTAATCTGTCAATAAGTGACTGTCCTGCCTTGTCATTGGTGACAAAAGTAATCTGCCAGTAAGTGGCTTTCCTGTCTTGTCATTGACAACGTATGTCATCTGTCAGTAAGTGACTTTCCTGTCTTGTCATTAAAAACATATGTAATCTGTCAATAAGTGACTGTCCTGCCTTGTCATTGGTGACAAAAGTAATCTGCCAGTAAGTAGCTTTCCTGTCTTGTCATTGACAACGTATGTCATCTGTCAGTAAGTGACTTTCCTGTCTTGTCATTAAAAACATATGTAATCTGTCAATAAGTGACTGTCCTGCCTTGTCATTGGTGACAAAAGTAATCTGCCAGTAAGTAGCTTTCCTGTCTTGTCATTGACAACGTATGTCATCTGTCAGTAAGTGACTTTCCTGTCTTGTCATTAAAAACATATGTAATCTGTCAATAAGTGACTGTCCTGTCTTGTCATTGGTGACAAAAGTAATCTGCCAGTAAGTGGCTTTCCTGTCTTGTCATTGACAACGTATGTCATCTGTCAGTAAGTGACTTTCCTGTCTTGTCATTAAAAACATATGTAATCTGTCAATAAGTGACTGTCTTGCCTTGTCATTGGTGACAAAAGTAATCTGCCAGTAAGTAGCTTTCCTGTCTTGTCATTGACAACGTATGTCATCTGTCAGTAAGTGACTTTCCTGTCTTGTCATTAAAAACATATGTAATCTGTCAATAAGTGACTGTCCTGCCTTGTCATTGGTGACATATGTATACTGTCATTAACTTTCCTCATGTCATGGAATATGTCACCTGACAGGTTATCACGTACAATTATAAACTATCATCAGCACTGACCAGCAGCGTCAAATTGTCACAGATGACTTCCAGGCTGCAAATAACTTTATGACATATACAGACACCAAACTTAATGACATATACAGACAACTGACTAAATAACATATGCAAATGACATATAGACAACTAACTTAATGACATATACAGACAACTAATTTAACGATATATACAGACAACTAACTTAGTGACATATACTGACAACAATCTTAATAACATATACAGACGACTAACTTAACAATATATACAGACAATTAACTTAATGACATATACAGACAACTAACTTAATGACATATACAGATAAATAACTTATTGACATATAGAGACAACTAACTTAATGACATATACAGACAACTAACTTAATGTCATATACAGACAATTGATTGAATGACATATACAGACAATTGACTGAATGACATATACAGACAACTGACTTAAAGATATATACAGACAACTGACTTAATGACATATACAGACAACTGACTTAAAGACATATACAGACAACTAACTTAATGACATATACAGACAACTGACTTAATGACATATACAGACAACTAACTTAATGACATATACAGACAACAAACTTAATTCAAAACAATGTTTTCCCGTAGTGAATTTGAATAACGAAGACACAAACAATAGATTGCACGATTTATTGCCTGGCATATTTCGCTGAATCTCGTCAGGTACATACTGCAGAAATCACATAACGTAAAGTAAATTAACTAGATAAATCCTTCAAGTTGAAATATACACATATTCGCACAGTAATGTCACTTATCTACCACGGTAATTTTAAGCTGACTAACATGTCTTTCTGTTTGCACAATTCTGGCTTGCGTTGATTGATCATAATTGCTTCTGCAAACTTTAACAAGCGAGTATTTTGTGTGTTAAACAACGTGCGAAAGGCAATGTCTCTGTCCACCACATGGCAGCTTTCGATAATGTGCCTACCAATTGAAGACTCCGGGAGCTTCCGGTGTGTCGGCGCCACGAGGCTAGCATTTCCTGTGTGTTGTATCTTGTTGACCCATTGAGGTATGTGTTCTGACACTCGTTTGTTAAGCTGTCTCTCTGTGCTACCAATGTAGAAGGCCTGGCATCTACACGTGAATTGGTAAATACAATTGTTTGTGGCGTACAGAGGAACAGGCTCTTTGACTGCTGGTGTAGGAATCAGTGCGGTTTTATATCTAATGACTGGAGTTGCCGCACAGAATGTTTGGCCTACTGCTGTAGTAAGCCGGTGTTGTAGACGTTGCATTATGTCATCCCCTCGAAAGGTTAGCTGGATGAATACCTTAGGTTTGGGGACTGTAGTTACGTCTGGTTTTGGTTTGGGCTGTTGGCAGTGGCGCTTTATAAATCCTGTGGAGTACCCATTCAGGTTTAAGACATTCTTCAGAGTTTCAAATTCCTCTGTCAGTGTGTCCTGGGTGCATATCTTTCTAGCACGGTCAAACAAGGTCGGTACTAAGCCCCGTTTGTACTGGACAGGTGTGAAGCTCTGAAAATTTAGGTATTGGCCAGTCCATGTTCCTTAGCGATACACCGATCTTTGAATTGTGCCGTCTGCTCTACGTCTCATTAGAATATCTAGGAACGGCAACGCTTCGTTGTGTTCGTGTTCCATAGATAGAGAGATGTTTTTATGTGTCTTGTTCATTGTGGCCTGGAACGATACGAAGACATGTTAGTCAGCTTAAAATTACCGTGGTAGATAATTGACATTACTGTGCGAATATGTGTATATTTAAACTTGAAGGATTTATCTAGTTAATTCACGTAAGTTGTGTGACTTATACAGTATGTACCTGACGAGATGCAGCGAAATATGCCAGGCAATAAATCGTGCAATCTATTGTTTGTGTCTTCGTTATTCAAACTAACTTAATGACATATACAGACAACTAACTTAATGACATATTCAGGCAACTAACTTAATGATATTTACAGACAACTGACATAATGACATATACAGACAACTGGCATAATGACATATACAGACAACTAACTTAATGATATATTCAGGCGACTAAGTTGATGACATATACAGACAACTAACTTAACAACATATACAGACAACTGACTTAAAGATATATACAGACAATTAACTTAATGACATATTCAGACAACTAACTTAAAGACATATACAGACAGCTAACTTAATGACATATACAGGCAACTGACTTAATGACATATACTGACAACAAACTTAATGACATATACAGACACCTACGTCACCAATCTACACAGTCTGACATTTACAGCAGCTTTGTACACACAGAAGTAATGCACTATGATACACAGACAGACACGTACAATGACAGTGTACTCAGACAGACATGTAAAACGGTGTACATAGACAGACATGTACAACAGTGTATTCAGACAGACATGTACAACAGTGTATTCAGACAGACATGTACAACAGTGTATTCAGACAGACATGTACAACAGTGTATTCAGACAGACATGTACAACAGTGTATTCAGACAGACATGTACAAAAGTGTACATAGACGGACATTACAATAACTTTGTACTCAGACAGACATGTACAACATGTACACAAACAGAAATGTACAACAGTGTACACAGACAGACACGTACAACAACAGTATACACAGACAGACATGTACAACAGTGTACACAGACAGACACGTACAACAGTGTACACAGACAGACATTACATCAGTGTACACAGACAGACATGTACAACAGTATACACAGACAGACATGTACAACAGTGTACACAGACAGACACGTACAACAACAGTATACACAGACAGACATGTACAACAACAGTAAACACAGACAGACATGTACAACAGTATACACAGACAGACATTACATCAGTGTACACAGACAGACATGTACAACAGTGTACACAGACAGACACGTACAACAACAGTATACACAGACAGACATGTACAACAACAGTTTACACAGACAGACATTACAACAGTATACACAGACAGACATATACATCAGTGTACACAGACAGACATATACATCAGTGTACACAGACAGACATATACATCAGTGTACACAGACAGACATGTAAACAGTGTACACAGACAGACATGCACATCAGTGTACCCAGACACTCGTGTACACCCACAGATCCCTACGTGAAGGTGGAGATGTATGTCAACGGCATCCGCGAGGGCAAGAACAAGTGCAAGGTCAGACAGAACACCCAGGACCCAGTCTGGCACCACCAGGTCGTCTTCGAGGTCAACCGGGAGAATCCCAGGCTCCTGGGTCACGTGTTTGTCTTTCACGTGCTCCACAAGGACATGATGACTGGCGTGCATAAAATAGGACAGGTGAGTCTGCGGTATGTGTGCTGTCTTGTCTTCTAATAGTCCATGCCGTGTGGCGTTGGTGATCATGTCTGTCCACAGCCTTCTGTCTCGTGTACTGCCAATCTTCCTATAGTCCATGTCGTGTGTCGTTGGCGATCATGTCTGTCCTTTTACTTCTAACTCTTATGCTGCTAGTTGTTCTAATACCGACCTTCCTCCATGCCATGAGATCAAACTGTGAAGCTTCTTCTCTCTTAGTCTCTCCCTGCCTCTTCCCCGCTCCAGCCTTCCCGTTGTGACGACATACTCCAGCTCTCCCCTTCTCATGACATGCCCAAAGAATGTTGACTGTCTCCTTCTGATGCCAGTAACCAGTTCTCTTTGTGAATTAACTTCTTTCAAGATATCTTCATTGCTCTTTCAATCCGTCCACGGTGTCCTCATCATTCTTCCCTAGATTCACATTATTGCAGCTTCCACATAATTCCTCACTTGTCTACTAATTGTCCATAATTCGCGTCCGTACATCAGGATTGGCTCAATATAGTTCCTGAGAACTTCTCTTCTAATCTCGATTTATGAAGGTAAACTGCAGAGGATAGTCTTCAACCTGTGAAACGCTGCTGTGGCTTGGGCTGTCCTTCATGTAACCTCCTGAAAACATTGTAACCAATCTGTGTTGTTTTATGTGATTCACTTCCACTGGATAATATATCGCCAAATTTGACCACCAATGTGGACAGAAGGATGATATACCACCATTTAGGGTCAAGAAACTATTTGTTTCGTTCCATGCTCTTATTCTCAAGTTCCGTGCTCGGTGAATGGCAATGGATATTACAATACTTGTTTATTTGATTGAGTGCCACGTTTGGTCCAGACTGACTCGTTGTTTGGTACTGAATCACTTAATGACATACAATATGACAGGTGCCGACTGTGTGAATATGTTATAGGGTAGACCGTCACCTTCTGGCGGGTATGTTGGATTGTGGCCACATCTATGGAGGGGTGAGTGGCTGTCATATTGGGGACCTCGATCCCAGAACCCACACGTATATATCCTGGTCTACGACAAGGTTCCCCACGTTCACCTGTAAGGATAAACATCAATCCAGACAAATTAAGAAGCTTCAACCCATGGGAGCTGGCTGGATTGTGACATCCGCAGCTGACATTCTTATTTTCATAACTGAAACGAACAGACCGGAAATTGGCAGGGGTAATCAGGGACATGGCAGGAGATGTGTCAGTGCTGTAAGGAGATCTGTCAGTGATTTAAAGAGATCTGTCAGTGCTGTAAGGAGATATGTCAGTGATGTAAGGAGATCTGTCAGTGCTGTAAGGAGATGTGTCAGTGCTGTAAGGAGATGTGTCAGTGCTGTAAGGAGATCTGCCAGTTCTGTAAGGAGATATGTCAGTCATGTAAGGAGATCTGTCAGTGCTGTAAGGAGATCTGTCAGTGCTGTAAGGGGATCTGTCAGTGCTGTAAGGAGATGTGTCAGTGCTGTAAGGAGATCTGTCAGTGCTGTAAGGAGATATGTCAGTGATTTAAAGAGATCTGTCAGTGCTGTGAGAAGATCTGTCAGTGATTAAAAGAGATCTGTCAGTGCTGTAAGGAGATCTATCAGTGCTGTAATGAGATCTGTCAGTGCTGTAAGGAGATCTGTCAGTGCTGTAAGGAGATATGTCAGTGCTGTTAGGACACAATGGCAAACACAGAATTAGGCGTAGGGGGTTGTGGCTCGTACAGCCAGGGACGACGATTGTGGGTCGTACAGTCAGGGACAACGATTGTGGGTCGTACAGTCAGGGACAACGATTGTGGGTCGTACAGCCAGGGACAACGATTATGGGTCGTACAGTCAGGGACAACGGTAGTGGGTCGTACAGTCAGGGACAACGATTATGGGTCGTACAGTCAGGGACAACGGTAGTGGCTCGTACAGTCATGGACAACGATTGTGGGTCGTACAGTCAGGGACAACGATTATGGATCGTACAGTCAGGGACAACGGTAGTGGGTCGTACAGTCAGGGACAACGATTATGGGTCGTACAGTCAGGGACAATGGTAGTGGCTCGTACAGTCAGGGACAACGATTGTGGGTCGTACAGTCAGGGACGACGGTAGTGGGTCGCTGACCTGGAGAGGCAGACTTAATACGGGTGGATAGAGAGGAGGAGATACTACCAGGTTATCATCAGACCTGGAAGAGAGTGCAGAAAGTGGTGGGGTGGGTAGAAAAACCTGCACCATACACGTGTGATAGGATCTCATGCTGGGGTGGTGAAAGCAGTAGTGTTCACTGAAGGATCTGTGCCACGTGGACAGCAACTACTGGTGTCACAGGCAGATTCCTCGTAGGACAGAGAGGAACGTATCACATAGCTACCTCCAGGAGGACAGAGAGGAACGTATCACATAGCTACCCCCAGTAGGACAGAGAGGAACGTATCACATACCTGCCTCCAGTAGGACAGAGAGGAAAGTATCACATACCTGCCTCCAGTAGGACAGAGAGGAATGTATCACATAGCTACCTCCAGTAGGACAGAGAGGAACGTATCACATAGCTACCTCCAGTAGGACAGAGAGGAAAGTATCAAATAGCTACCTCCAGTAGGACAGAGAGGAACGTATCAAAAAGCTACATCCAGTAGGACAGAGAGGAACGTATATCATAGCTACCTCCAGTAGGACAGAGAGGAACGTATCAAATAGCTACCTCCAGTAGGACAGAGAGAAACGTATCAAATAGCTACCTCCAGTAGGACAGAGAGAAACGTATCAAATAGCTACCTCCAGTAGGACAGAGAGAAACGTATCAAATAGCTACCTCCAGTAGGAGAATGGAGATAGAGGCTGTCACCGGGGCGCCAGCATACCTTCATGTTCTATTACAACAGGGGATGTTTGTCTCTGAATCTCAGCCCATGTTTCTGAAAGTTCACAATGGATGACTGTGACCAGAGTGGCTGACACTGGTGCGGGTTCAAACCTTTGGGGTCCGGTGTGGATCTGTTGTGCAGGTCAGACAGAGGGCATACAGGACTGAGGAAGTTGGTATGTTGCCTTCAAACATACCGACCATTGCAGTTGTGGCGATGGAGAGGATGAATACATTGCCAGCAATAAGGTGTCGGCTTGTTGTCACATGACACATCTATTTATGAATCTTCTTCAGCACTGTTGTTTGAGTGGGGCATCTACTGAGCAACTGTTAGAAGAGGCAACTCGGCAACTATTAGAGTGGGGAATCGACTAGGCAACTATTAGAGTGCGGAATCAACTATGTATCTATTAAGGCGGGGTATTAATTGTAGAACATTTAGAGTGGAGAATGAATTATAGAACTGTACGAGTGTGGAATTAATTAAATAACATTTATAGTAGGGAATTAATTATAGAACTTTTATAATGGGAAATCGATTATAGAACTGTTAGAGTGGGGAATAGATTATAGAACTTTTAGAGTGGGGAATCATCAATTGAACTTTTAGAGTAAGGAATCATAAATTGAAATTATAGAGTGGGGAATAGTCCTTGGAACTGTTAGAGTGGGAAATAATCTTTAGAACAGTTAGAGTGGAACATAAATTATAGAACTGTTATAGTGGGGAAGTTTCCTTGGAACTGTCCGAGTGTAGAATCAAATATATAACTGTTAAATTGGGACATCAATTATATAACTGTTAGAAAGGGGCATCATTTATAGAACTGTTAGAAAGGGGCATCAATTATAGAACTGTTAGAGTGGTGCATCAATTATAGAACTGTTAGAAAGGGGCATCAATTATAGAACTGTTAGAGTGGGGAATTTTCCTTGGAACTGTCCGAGTGTAGAATCAAATATAGAACTGTTAAAGTGGGACATCAATTATAGAACTGTTAGAAAGGGGCATCAATTATAGAACTGTTAGAGTGGTGCATCAATTATAGAACTGTTAGAGTGGAGCATCAATTATAGAACTGTTAGAGTGGTGCGTCAATTATAGAACTGTTAGAGTGGAGCATCAATTATAGAACTGTTAGAGTAGGGCATGAATTATAGAACTGTTAGAGTGGTGCATCAATTATAGAACTGTTAGATTGGGAAATCGTCTTTGGAAATGTCCAGTGGGGAATCGTCCTTGGAAATGTCGAGTGGGGAATCACATATAGAATTGTTAGAGTGAGGAATCAGTTATAGAACTGTTAGAGTGGGAAATCATTTATAGAAATGTTAGAGTTGGAAATCATTTATTGAACTGTTGAAGTGGGAAATCAATTATATAACTGCTAGAGTGGAGAATCAATTATACTACCGTTAGAGTGGGAAATTAATTATAGAACGTTAGAGTGGGAAATAAATTATAGAACTATTAGAGTGGGAAATAAATTATAGAATGGTTTAAGTGGGAAATCATTTACAGAACTGTTAGCGTGGGAAATCAGTTAGAGAACTGTTAGAGTTGGAAATCAATTACAGAACTGTTAGAGTGGAAAATCAATTACAGAAGTGTTAGAGTGGGGAATCTATTATAGAACTGTTAGAGTGGGGAATAAATATATATGTGTGTGTGCGTATGTGCGTGTGTGTGTGTGCGTGCGTGCGTGCGTACGTACGCGCGCGCGTGTTAGAGCAGTGGAACTATTATAGAACTGTTAGAGTAGGGAATCAAGTATATAAATGTTAAAGTGGAGAATCAATGATACAACTTTCGTAATGGCGAATCAATTATAGATCTCTTATAGTCGGGAATCAATTATAAAACTTTTATAATGGGGAATTTTAGAGTGGGGAATCATCCGTGGAAATGGTAGAGTGGGGAGTAGACTGCAGTAGTGATAATTGTTCCGATCTACAGGCAGTCTGCTTATACCAGGATCAATCAGCACCCATATATTTGATGAATGCAGAGACTGAGGGTTGCTGGGCTTACACCGAATGCAGGGACCTGCCAAATACTAATCTATCCGTGATGAAAGGGAACTCACCGTTCAAGTGTCATGTGTAACCGGTGATTGGTTACAGCGGCGCACAAGCACACAACTTGTCGTGCAGACGGCCACAGTGAGCAGAGGGGTGTCCCCCAGAGCCCCACAGGCAGCCACACAGATATTATGTCTACACGGGCAATCATAAGGCTATTGAAAGAAGACAAGGCACTGTTTTAGGCAAAACTTCAGACACAACAGACACAACAACCACACTGATATTACACATAAACAACCAGATAAAACCACGGGAAGTCGGGAGAGTCACCAGATTTCCCCCGGACATCAAACACATCACTAGACGGGATCTGTGTGAGTAGAATCCTCCAGCAAGACAGCGCGTGATAATTACAAAGGTCTTAGCTTTCATGCCCAGGCTGTCTCCAGCCCTCTCCGGCGACTCGTCAAAGACCACAAGGACATTATCGATCCGGGCTTGAAAGGAAGGTAAAATCCCATTAAATTATCTACGGATTTGTGTCCCCCGCAGATGGCCGGTCAACGGGACAATATTCTAATCACTGCTTGAGAGCTGTTTGCGTCTTGGGTTTCCATGGCAACACAAGTACCGTATACAGCAAATCACTGACAGAGTGCTGGGTTTTAATGTTACACAGTTAGACAGATTTCTGTACACCGTTAGACAGACTTCTCTCCACCGTCAGACAAACTTCTCTACACCGTTAGACACAAGTTTAGTGTAGGGAAGTCTGTGAAACGGTGTACAGAATTCTGTCTAACGGTATACAGAAGTCAGTTTAACGGTGTACAGAAGTCAGTTTAACGGTGTACAGAAGTCAGTTTAACGGTGTACAGAAGTCAGTTTAACGGTGTACAAAAGTCAGTTTAACGGTGTACAGAAGTCAGTTTAACGGTGTACAGAAGTCAGTTTAACGGTGTACAGAAGTCAGTTTAACGGTGTACAGAAGTCAGTTTAA
Source organism: Cepaea hortensis (assembly GCA_963921405.1). Classification (NCBI taxonomy): domain Eukaryota; kingdom Metazoa; phylum Mollusca; class Gastropoda; order Stylommatophora; family Helicidae; genus Cepaea; species Cepaea hortensis. The sequence continues at coordinate 2,702,231 of OY992894.1, read as the reverse complement.
CGGTGTACAGAAGTCAGTTTAACGGTGTACAGAAGTCAGTTTAACGGTGCACAGAAGTCAGTTTAACGGTGTACAGAAGTCAGTTTAACGGTGTACAGAAGTCAGTTTAACGGTGTACAGAAGTTAGTTTAACGGTGTACAGAAGTCAGTTTAACGGTGTACAGAAGTCAGTTTAACGGTGTACAGAAGTCAGTTTAACGGTGTACAGAAGTCAGTTTAACGGTGTACAGAAGTCAGTTTAACGGTGTACAGAAGTCAGTTTAACGGTGTACAGAAGTCAGTTTAACGGTGTACAGAAGTCAGTTTAACGGTGTACAGAAGTCAGTTTAACTGTGTACAGAAGTCAGTTTAACGGTGTACAGAAGTCAGTTTAGCGGTGTACAGAAGTCAGTTTAACGGTGTACAGAAGTCAGTTTAACGGTGTACAGAAGTCGGTCTAACGGTGTACAGAAGTCGGTCTAATCTTTTTTTATTGTTAGGTTGTTTGTGATTCCTGGCCAAGATTACGTTCAGTAGTTTGCCAGTGATTTCTGAACGACCATCACTCATACCATTGCGTAGAAACCAACACAAAGCAGTCTGCTTCCACATCGCCCACAGCCGAATGCAGGATTACACATCGCGCCTGTAACTTCTTCGCCGCGGAGTTGGTAGCTATCGTAGGCATAAGTAATATAAATATAAATAACACTTGCATGTTGAGAGGGGATATACATAACACTTGCATGTTGAGAGGAGATATAAATAACACTTGCATGCTGAGAGGAGATATAAATAACACTTGCATGTTGAGAGGAGCTATAAATGACACTTGCATGTTGAGAGGAGATATAAATGACACTTGCATGTTGAGAGGAGATATAAATGACACCTTCACGTTGAGAGGAGGTATAAATAACACTTGCATGTTGAGTGGAGATGTAAATGACACCTTCATGTTGAGAGGAGATATAAATAACACTTGCATGTTGAGTGGAGATGTAAATGACACCTTCATGTTGAGAGGAGATATAAATAACACTTGCATGTTGAAAGGGCATATAAATAACACTTGCATGTTGAGAGGAAATATAGATGACACTTGTATGTTGGGAGGAGATGTAAATAACACTTGCATATTGAGAGGAGATATTAATAACACTTGCATGTTGAGTGGAGATATAAATAACACTTGCATGTTGAGAGAAAATATAGATGACACTTGTATGATGAGAGGAGATATAAATGACACTTGCATGTTGAGAGGAGATATAAATAACACTTGCATGTTGAGAAGAAATCTGACGTACATGTGATGCTAGACAACTGGCAGGAATAACAGCTCTACGAACAGCGTATAGTGGCACTCTTCTCCCAAAGCCCACTTCATGACTTGTGTGTTGTGGCTCGGACAGTTATATCTGCAATGACACAAGTAAGCGAGCCTTCCAGCCCTGCCTACCGAACTCTGTGCACATTCTAATCGAACCCACCAGCTCCGTCTATCGACAACTGTATCGCTGTCTAGCCCCACCTACCGACATCCGTGGAATAGCCAATCAACCCACTAATCTTGTCTACCCACAACTATCCCCCACCCACCGACATCCGTGGAACAACCAATCAACCCACTAATCTTGTCTACCCACAACTAGCCCCGCCTACCGACATCCTTGGAACAACCAATCAACCCACTAATCTTGTCTACCCACAACTAGCCCCACCTACCGGCATCCGTGAAACAACCAATCAACCCACTAATCTTGCCTACCCACAACTAGCCCCGCCTACCGACATCCTTGGAACAACCAATCAACCCACTAATCTTGTCTACCCACAACTAGCCCCACCTACCGGCATCCGTGAAACAACCAATCAACCCACTAATCTTGTCTACCCACAACTAGCCCCGCCTACCGACATCCGTGGAACAACCAATCAACCCACTAATATTGTCTACCCACAACTAGCCCCGCCTACCGCCTACCGACATCAGTGGACTAACCAATCCACAAACGAATCTAATGTTAGTTAGTTAGTCGACAGATCATCCTCGTTGCACATCGACCCATTCAAAGCATAAAAAGCCAAAGAAGATTAATAAACCAACACAGAACTGTTGTCGTTAGCCGCTACACCCTGCGGGATTTGCAGAGGATGGGAAACTAAATTAATGTTTCGTATGGAGTAGCTATCCTCGCTTCAGAGGTCACAGATTTTTAAAATTGTACGGATCCCCCCCCCCCCCCCCCTAGCCATGCGGGAGTGGGGGGGGGGATGAACTGGCTGATAGGCTGGCAGGGAATGCATTTTTCGGTAGTAGATTACCTATGGATAAGGGAAAGGTGGTCGTGCGCCTATGGGAAATGAGAACCTGTATGTTGAAATAATGAGATTGCGGGAGATCGGCAGAGGTTCTGGAAGAATCTCAAAACTGAGAGGGAAGACCAGGAGAACTTTCAATCAGATAGCGGTGGGAATGATTAGTAGTATGACTCTTCGTTGGCTGTTGAACGAGGGGACGGAGTGCGTATGGGAATGTCCTGAGTGCAGTGATGTCAGTTCTTAGCTCAACTCAACTTCTCCCATAGTCTTGTCACTTCGCTAATGGCTGTACCACATACGTCTAGAGACTATTGTCTCAACCACGTTCTCACCTCAAGCTTAACTTCTTCTTCATCAACAAATCGTTTGCCGCCATGGTTGTGTCTTGGTTGCCTGCTACAAACACTTATCTCCATGGCTGGGTCATAGTTTATCGCTACACACATTTGCCGCCATGGCTGTGTCATATTTTCCCACTTCAAACACTTTTCTCCATGGTTGTGTCATGGTTTCCCGCTACAAACGCTTGCCACCATAGATAGAAAATTCCTTGCGAACATCCTTAGCAGCAAGTTTGCTGGCAAACACAAAAATTTAAAAAAGTATCCAAATAGAATGCTGTTCTTTGGTGGTGGAACATCGAGTGAAACTTTATATGCGGAAGGCATATCCATACGGCAATTATCTGGCATTGACAGACACAGAGCTAGAAGGATATGCCACATAGTGACACCTTTAAAATCTACCAAGAACCATATGTCACCAGTCTTATATCATCTGTGACTGACTGACTGACTGACTACAAATGGTGTGTCCCAGTTACAACCCAGACAGTTGGACAGGACAGTGACTGTCAGAATGGTAACCACCGTGAAATATTCCATAATAACTTGATGACCCAGACTGCTCACCAATCCCAGCATTCCTTTGAGCTACCCGGGAACCGGAAGTCTCTGGTTTGCTGGTTGTCACGTGACATTTGTTGACTTGTTCTTGTCAACTGACAGGTGAGAACAGGTAATATTGACTCATGCCTACCTCTGTGTGGACAGGTGAAAACAGGTAATATTGACTCATGCCTACCTCTGTGTGGACAGGTGAGTACAGGTCACATTAACTCATGCCTACCTCTGTGTGGACAGGTGAGAACAGGTAATATTGACTCATGCCTACCTCTGTGTGGATAGGTGAGAACAGGTCACATTAACTCATGCCTACCTCTGTGTCGCCAGGTTGACCTGGGATGGTACAGCCACGGGGAACAACTACAACACTGGTACGAGATCATGGAGCATCCACACCGGTCCACCGACAAGTGGCACCCAATCATTAAAACTGGCAAGATCAACACGTAATTTCTCCGCCCGTCTTAAGTCGTTCCTGGTGACCAAAAATCTATGTCTTTGTGCCGTTGTGTTTGTGTGTGTGTGTGTGTGTGCGTGCGCGCGCGCGCGCCTGGCCCAGTCAGCCTGACATCAACTCCCTGAGTGAGCGACGCCTTCATGTCTCCCCCACTCTGTTCTTTGTGCTCACACACACACACACACACACACACATTTACACACATACACGCACACACATACATAAACATACAGTCATATTTCCTATTCTCTTCCTTGTCTTCTGCTTACCAAACACACACCAACCCACACGCACACCCACACACACGCACACCCACACACACACACGCACATTCACACACGCACACACACACACGCACGAAACAGCAATAACTGATATCTGTGGATAGACTTAAATCCCTTGTTGTTAACGATATTACAGTTCTTTTAGTTACTGTTTGGTAGTGTGTGTATGTGTGTGTGTGTATGGTGTGTTTGTGTGTTGGTGTTGTTAATGTTGCTGTTCTTGTTATCTGTGTGTGAACTGCTGATGTGTGTGCTAAGCCAGGAGATCACTGTCGTCATTGCTGTGTTGTTAGAGTGGCTGCAGTTGTTGATATGTTTGTAACTGTTGTTTTTGTTTTAAGTTGCTGTCATTGCTATTGTGTTATTAAAGTTGTTGCTGTTTTATTAAAGTTGCTGTGTTTATAAAGTTTACTGTAATTATTGTTGTGTGGTGTGTTTGTCTGTTTATTGAGTGTACCAGCAGTAACCTGTAATCTGTGTGTATGTGTGGTGTGTGATGTGTGTAACTGTTTAGGTGCGTAAGTGTGCGGGTGTGTAGCTGTGTGAGTGGGTGTGTCTTTCTCGTGTCTTGACAACCGACTAGTACACACATTGCCATAAAGTCATGCATCCCGACGGATAGATAATGACGCCAATGAAAAGCTTGATAATGTAAAATATGTCTTAATTTAAATATTTGTCACATGTCATTCTCAGCCACTGTATCACAAATACACACTTGCGCATGCATGCATGCGCGTACACACACGATATGTATACCCCGATACTCAGCTCACAGCCCAACTCTTATTTTTCGGTCCGAAACTTTTGTCTAGTGCAGGAGGAGAATATATGTGGAGAATCTTGCCCACATACAACCACGGCTAGACCGTGACATGTGTCACATCTCCCACCTGGTCTTTGTTCAGGTCCACATATATTCCAAGGTCCTGTCTCCTCTTCTACACATAAAGTGAGTGCATATCCTTTACAGGACGTCGCAGTCAACCCAAGAATTATTTTGCTGTTTGTGATATATTGGCAAGTTTTACGATCAGTGATATGCCAATGCTTTCTGAACGACCGGCACTCATACCATGGTATGAAAACCAACGCAAGGTGGTCTGCTGCCAAATCGCCAGCAGCTGTGTTTCGAACGCGTTATTAGGGAATACGAATTTCATGCATAATCCCTTCGCCACAGAACTTGTACCACATATGCAGCCCTCAAACTGAGCCTCGCGTGTTTCTTGTGTCAGCGGCTTCCAGATCAGTTCTGTCCTTGTAGAAACGTATTCTCCTGTCAGCGGCTTCCAGATCAGTTCTGTCCTTGTAGAAACGTATTCTCCTGTCAGCGGTTTCCAGATCAGTTCTGTCCTTGTAGAAACGTGTTCTCCTGTCAGCGGCTTCCAGATCAGTTCTGTCCTTGTAGAAACGTATTCTCCTGTCAGCGGCTTCCAGATCAGTTCTGTCCTTGTAGGAATGTATTCTTTGTGAACCGCCTCCAGCTCAGTTCTGTCATTGTAGGAACGTATTCTCCCGTGAGCAGCTTCCATATCAGTTCTGTCCTTGTAGGAACGTGTTCTCCTGTCAACAGCTTCCAGCTCAGTTCTGTCCCTGTAGGAATGTATTCTTTGTGAACCGCCTCCAGCTCAGTTCTGTCCTTGTAGGAACGTGTTCTCTGTCAACAGCTTCCAGCTCAGTTCTGTCCTTGTAGGAACGTATTATCCCGTGAACGGAGTTTAAACTAAACTAAACAAACTTGTCGTCTCGTCTGTCACGAGGAATCATCACCCCAAGAGCATTTACCGGATGCTCTGATCTTGCTGCATGTACACATGTCATCTTGTATGTCACAATATAAATACTTTGTCATAAATGCCATGCTTGTCAAATATCAATGTTTAATGTACAAATACATGTGACATTAATGTCAGTGATACAATAAAATGATCATGTCATTGTCTGCAGAATCCCAACAACTGTTTTGTCACTTTTATTCTACTCTTTATACGTTGCTATTGTCTCCAGTCACTTTACACGTTGCTGTTATGTCCTGTCACTTTACACGTTGTTGTTATGTCCTGTCACTTTACACATTGCTGTTATGTCCAGACACTTTACACGTTATGTCCAGTCACTTTACATGTTATGTCCGGTCACTTTACATGTTACATCCAGTCACTTTACATGTTATGTCCAGTCACTTTACATGTCCAGCATTATGTATAGTGGCAAATGAAACGGAGAATGTCCGAACAGTTACTAACAAATGAACAGGGGAATGCCTGAGTATACGAGCTAACTAACAAATGAACCAGAGATTGTCTGAGTAGTTTAGCTAACTAACAAATGAACCAGAGATTGTCTGAGTAGTTTAGCTAACTAAAAAATGAACCGGAGATTGCCTGAGTAGTTTAGCTAACTAACAAATGAACCGGAGATTACCTGAGTAGTTTAGCTAACTAACAAATGAACCGAAGATTGTCTGAGTAGTTGAGCTAACTAACAAATGATCCGGAGATTACCTGAGTAGTTTAGCTAACTAACAAATGAACCGGAGATTACCTGAGTAGTTTAGCTAACTAACAAATGAACCGGAGATTGTCTGAGTAGTTGAGCTAACTAACAAATGAACCGGAGATTGTCCGAGTAGTTGAGCTAACTAACAAATGAACCGGAGATTGTCCGAGTAGTTTAGCTAACTAACAAATGAACTAGAGATTGTCCGAGTAGTTGAGCTAACTAACAAATGAACCGAAGATTGTCCGAGTAGTTTAGCTAACTAACAAATGAACCGGAGATTGTCTGAGTAGATGAGCTAACTAACAAATGAACCGGAGATTGTCCGAGTAGTTGAGCTAACTAACAAATAAACCGGAGATTACCTGAGAAGTTTAGCTAACTAACAAATGAACCGGAGATTACCTGAGTAGTTTAGCTAACTAACAAATGAACCGAAGATTGTCTGAGTAGTTGAGCTAACTAACAAATGAACCGGAGATTACCTGAGTAGTTTAGCTAACTAACAAATGAACCGGAGATTGTCCGGGTAGTTGAGCTAACTAACAAATGAACCGGAGATTGTCCGAGTAGTTGAGCTAACTAACAAATGAACCGGAGATTGTCCGAGTAGTTTAGCTAACTAACAAATGAACCGGAGATTGTCCGAGTAGTTTAGCTAACTAACAAATGAACCAGAGATTGTCCGAGTAGTTGAGCTAACTAACAAATGAACCGAAGATTGTCCGAGTAGTTTAGCTAACCAACAAATGAACCGGAGATTGTCTGAGTAGATGAGCTAACTAACAAATGAACCGGAGATTGTCCGAGTAGTTGAGCTAACTAACAAATAAACCGGAGATTACCCGAGTAGTTTAGCTAACTAACAAATGAACCGGAGATTGTCCGAGTAGTTTAGCTAACTAACAAATGAAACGGAGATTGTCCGAGTAGTTTAGCTAACTAACAAATGAACCGGAGATTGTCCGAGTAGTTGAGCTAACTAACAAATGAACCGGAGATTACCTGAGTAGTTGAGCTAACTAGCAAATAAACACATTGTTTGTTGTGTCCTAGTTTTGCTCGTTCGTCTACAAAAAGTTTAGATGCGCGTTCTATGCGCGCGTGTGTGTGTGTTGGTATTGCATTTGAATGCGTGCGTGTGAATGGGAGTTACGCAACCACACACAGGAAAATAACTGGTCATTTATTCCCTCCGCGACAGGGAGGCTATTTTATCATCGATAATCACGATATGAGTTAGGAAATGTTGCTTCTTAAAATTGTTGACATTTTCTCAAAATAGATATATGTTCTGAAATTAGTTATCTTTGAAAGTTGTTGTTATGTGGATCAGTGTGACCGAGAAAAACACGCCCACCAGCGCCAGATGAGAGCAATGCCTGTCTCCCTAGCCACAGCCTGTCAGCACTGGACGCGTCCCATCAGGTGCGGTTGGTAAAACTGCCTGGGATACATCATGACCAGTTGATGTAGTTTGCCATTGCTTCCTGAACAACCACCACTCATCCTTTCTATGACAACCGCGCTCGAAACACAGCTGCGGGCGAGTTGGCAGCATACCACCTTGCGTTGGTTTTCATAAGTTATAGTATGAGTGCCGGTCGTTTAAACAGTAATAGCAAACTCTGAACTTTAAATTGCCAAGAAATAACAAACTGCCAAAAATGATGGGGTTGACTGCGACGCCTTGTAAGCAATGAACTAACTTCAGAATGTGAGACCTGTGAGATGAAGAATGCGATGTATTTACAACCTGTGTGTTACTGGATCTACACGTGACAATACGGGAGCCGGAGCATGTATGGACGTGACCGGAGTGCTTTCATGTCGACATTTACAGCCAAGGGCATCCTAACACAACCACTTCACGATGTAGGTGTTCTACCTGAGGACAGGTGTGTCTAACGGACTGTTTCTTCTGTGCATACAAGCCTGGAGACTGAGCCCGTTATATACAAGCTAGACTTGCGGAGGGCTGATGTGTGCTAGGGTGGTTGTCACTGAAGTATTACCTGGTTGTCCTTCAGACATCTGTGGTAGAGTGGTTGTCACTGAAGTATTACCTGGTTGTCCTTGAGACGTCTGTGGTAGGGTGGTTGTCACTGAAGTATTATATGGTTGTCCCTCACACGTCTGTGGTTGGGTGGTTGTCACTGAATTATTACCTGGTTGTCACTGAGACGTATGTGGTAGCGTGGTCGTCACTGAAGTATTACCTGGTTTTCCTTCAGACGTCTGTGGTAGGGTGGTTGTCACTGAAGTATTATCTGGTTGTCCCTCACACGTCTGTGGTTGGGTGGTTGTCCCTGAATTATTACCTGGTTGTCCTTGAGACGTATGTGATAGTGTGGTCGTCACTGATCTATTGCCTGGTTGTCATTGAGAAGTATGTGGTAGGGTGGTTGTCATTGAAGTATTACCTGGTTGTTTTTGAGACGTCTTTGGTAGGGTGGTTGTCCTTGAGACGTCTGTGATAGGGTGGTTGTCATTGAGACGTCTATGGTAGGGTGGTTGTCCTTGAGACGTATGTGGTAGGGTGGTTGTCACTGACTATTACCTAGACGTCCTTCAGACGTCTGTGGTAGTGTGGTTGTCACTGAACTATTACCTGGTTGTCCCTCAGACGTATGTGGTAGGGTGGTTGTCACTGAACTATTACCTGGTTTGTTCCTCAGACGTCTGTGGTAGTGTGGATGTCGTTGAGACGTCTGTGGTAGGATGGTTGTCACTGAACTATTACCTGGTTGTCTCTCTGACGTCGGTAGTAGGGTAGTTGACACTAAACTATTACCTGGTTGTCCTTCAGACGTCTGTGGTAGGGTGGTTGTCACCTGGATGTCATTGAGGCGTATGTGGTAGGGTAGTTGTCATTGACCTATTACCTGGTTGTTCCTCAGACGTCTGTGGTAGGGTGGTTGTCACCTGGATGTCATTGAGACATATGTGGTAGGGTGGTTGTCATTGACCTATTGTCTGGTTGTTCCTCAGACGTCTGTGGTAGGGTGGTGGTCATTGACCTATTGCCTGGTTGTTCCTCAGACGTCTGTGGTAGGGTGGTTGTCATTGAACTATTGCCTGGTTGTTCCTCAGACGTCTGTGGTAGGGTGGTTGTCATTGAACTATTGCATGGTTGTTCCTCAGACGTCTGTGGTAGGGTGGGTGTCGTTGAGACGTCTGTGGTAGGATGGTTGTCACTGAACTATTGCCTTGTTGTCCCTCAAACGTCTCAGTGATTCTTATGTTGTGTAGCTATGTCAGTCGAGTGGGACAAGTATTCGCCTACGACGGAAATAACCGCTATAAAAATCGCGACAACAGTACTTTTTATGAGGCCCACATGCACGGTGAAAGTGCTCACTTGGGATGCCAGATTTCTTCAGATTCTCTGATCAACTGTAAACACGTTAGTGAACACATGAAACGGTGGCTAGAGACTACGGAGAATAGAGACAAACACACATCACACGTTGTCTTGGAGTGACAGAGTTAACAAGATCACGTGTTGCCCTGAAACACTAGGCTTTATGATCAGCGCCCGGGAGGAAGGAAGAGATTTGTTCCAGGTCTATTGTCTCCACAAATTGGACATAATTGTCTCTGGGAATGACCTCTGCTGACGTAGGTCACTGGGGGATTTCCCCACGATGCTGTGGGGACAAATGAGGGGATTTTGCACGTGCTATAAAGTTATTACGAAGCTGCAAAACTGTTAAAACATTTGACCTTGGGACATCGCTGATGTTTAATTAGAGGCCAACCTGATTCTGCAACTCTCTCTCTCTCTCTCTCTCTCTCTCTCTCTCTCTCTCGCTCGCTCGCTCTCTCTCTATCTCTCTCTCTATCTCTCTCTCTGTCATCCTCTTTCTCGCGCGCGCTCTCTCTCTGTCTCTCTCGCGCTCTATCTGATTCTCTCTTTCTCTGTTTTCTCCGGCTCTCTTTGTCTCTTTATGTCTCTCTCTCTGTGTCTCTTTCTCTGCTCTCTCTGTCTCTTTCTGTCTCTCTGTCTCTTTCTGTCTCTCCCTGTCTCTCCCTGTCTCTTTATGTATCTCTCTGTCTCTCTCTGTATTTCACTCTGTCTCTTTGTGTATCTATCTGTCTCTTTCTGTCTCTTTCTGTCTCTCATAATACCAGATAGAACACCTAGATGTTGATGTTGTTGTGTGAAGATGCCCTGGTGTTAAATCTCCCCATCGTAACACTCCGGGCACATCCAAAGATGTTTCCAGTGTCGTAACGTACCGATGCGTTTGTCACAGTAAGGCACACTTTCTGTCTTGATGAGCGCCAGATGAGTGATTGGAAGGGCCGCATGTAAGACGGGCCTGCGTGCCCAGTTTGTGACCCTTTGAAAATGAATTTCCTTCGTTTGTTTATTCGTTCTCTCTGTTTCTCTCTGTCATTGTCTCTCTGTCTCTGCCTCCCCGTCTCTCTGTCTCCCCGTTTCTGTCTGTCTGCTTGCCTGCCTGCCTGCCTGCCTGCCTGTCTGTCTGTCTGTCTGTCTGTCTGTCTGTCTGCCTGCCTGCCTGCCTGCCTGTCTGTCTGTCTGTCTGTCTGTCTGCCTGCCTGCCTGCCTGTCTGTCTGTCTGTCTGTCTGCCTGTCTGCCTGTCTGTCTGTCTGTCTGTCTGTCTGTCTGTCTGCCTGTCTGTCTGTCTGTCTCTGGGTATGCTAGCTACCTGGTTCGTGTCTCTTGTAGAGAATGACCAAGACAACAGTTCACTGGCAAGTGACAATACTACAGCTGCTCCCACACACTATCTTGTCAGACAGTCACCTGGAGACATGGCACACGTCAAGTCAGCTGACCCGACACACTGTCTGTTTGACAGTCATCTGGAGATTTGGCACACGCGGGCGTGTCCTGTCAGATGACCCCAGACCCCAGTGGCAAACTTCCCGGGTCGGTGGTCCAGCAAAGTTCGTCCCATAATCAGGTTTATCCATCGTCAGCTTTAACGATTTGTTGTCCATCCAATATCATCTTTCCTTTGTTATCTGTCGCCATCTACCGCTGATGTAACACCAGTGTGTGGTCGCCAATGCCTGGTTCAATGACATTGTCCAGACGGGATTTTTGCAGCACAGATCCAGCCATTTCAAGTTCTGGGACACACTGTCCGCGCTGTCCACCCATCTGACACCCATCTGACACCCATCTGACACCCCTCTGACACCCATCTGACACACATCTGAGGCTGCTCTGTCCTGGCGATGGCGACAACAGTTGTGCACAATCACTGTTTCATTTATTGTTAGAACACTTGCATACATAGCATTCCTCTTCACGAATGAACATACTGCCGCTCCCCAGTTAATCCAACATTATTTTTGTAAGTTGCATATCCTTTACATTACGTTACAGTCAACACCAGCTGCCGTTGTTGATATCTTGGCAAATTTACGTTCAGTAGTTTGCCATTGCTTTCTGAACGATCGGCTCCCATACCAACATGTTAAAACCAGCGCGACACGGTCTGCTGCCAAATCAGTCGCCGCTATGTTTCGAACGCGGGTAAGCGGCATTACGATTCGCGTCCGCAACGCCATTTCCACTGAGACGGGCAATCCAACAATTGGGTATCTAAACTAATACACCCCGATGTTTAAAATCGACTAAAATAGGTCACCTAACGCCTGATAGATCAATTCGTAGTGTGGACACGTAATCACTTTTGTCCGCAGTAACAGTGCGCATGCGCCGAAGCTGCAGGCGAGCATCCTGTCTTCACACGGTTAATCTGAGCCTACTGATTGGCCTCTTGTGTCAACGGCTGACAGTGAATACTCACATTAAGTGAATACTCACATTGTAGTTATTAACGCTGAGCTGCACTCGCACATTTGATCTGTAACCAATAATGTATCATCTCGACTGTGACACCCCACCCCTTGCCCACCCCAAGTTATATGACCTCGCTTAGAACAGACGAGCATCATTACTATAACTCATAACTCAATACTGTCGCAGTTTTTCTGTGGCGTAGAAGAGGAATGAATAAACTTGCCAGCAAAGTGTCTCTGTATGCAAGGGCAGCAGAGAAAAGACTGAGCTTGTTTAGACAGTATCTTTACATCTGAGGGTAAACAATATAAAATAACACAAAGTAATGCAGCTTTACAGAACAGAATTGCGACACACACAGGACGTTGCGGCAACTAGCCTTCATCAGCAAACAAATACATGCACGAAACACAACATATAGTACAGGAGAAGATCCTCCGTTAGTGCATGCATTTCTTTGCTGATGAAGGCTAGTCGTCACAATGTCCTGTATGTGTCGTAATTCTGTTCTGTAAAGTTGCATTACTTTGTGTTATTACATATTGTTTACATTTCCACAGCTTTACCGCAGTTCCACCAAATTATATTCATATTTTTACATGTAAGGGTAGAAGAGGAAAGGCTACACTTGGGTGTAGGGTGGCTGAACCTCCAAGGGTTGACAGATCTACTGGGGCAGGCACACAAGGCTGCTCGGTCACCAGGTGGCCTGGTGTGTGGGCAGTAGAAGTGTCCATAGCTGGAGCAATGACGGGGACAGACGGGGTATACTGCAGGTAGAATATGACGGCTGAGGTCCACGGGCCACACATGTTGAGAAGCCACTTGACCAGGGCTGTGGGAGTTGGGGGTCAGATATGGGATCCGTTGCAATCAACGCAGGCTGAAATAATCTACACCAGTAGTTCCAAAGCCTTTCAAGCAGAGGGCCATATCTACTATTCGATGGTTAAGCGGGCCACAACGTTACAAAATTATACAAGTCGTGCGATATCATTCTTACCTTTCGTCAACACAATTCTAAGAGTTTAAGTGAGACATGAGGTCCACCAAAATTGCCAGGTCATTAAACCAGTCATAGTTCAGCAGACATTCCCGTTCTTTAGGCAATTTTTTAAATTCCAGACAGAAACAGATAGATACTATTTTTCAGTGCCCAGAAACGTGACGAAGCCTCGCGTGCCACTTTCTGACAGTTGGCGGGCCAAAAGTGGCCTGCGGGCCGTGGTATGGGAACCTCTGATCTACACCCACATCCTTCGACTTCTGTTGGAAGAGAATGAGCACTTACGACTAGCATCGAGTGCAGTGACATAGACAGCTGTTAGAAATATTCAATATAGGATAGAAGAGAACTACCACCACACAATAAAATAAGTCTAAAACAGAAGGGAAACACAGCAATACAATAAGTCTAGTATAGAATGGAAAGACAACAGCGTAATAAGTTTAGGACAGACGGGAAATACAACAGTGCAGTAAATCTAAGACAGAAGGGAAACTTAACTAAATAGGATAATAATCCGAGGAAATAAGTGAACAAAGCTAAATAAGATAATAAGTCTAGGATATAGGGGAGAAAAAACTAAAATAGATAATAAGACTAGGATAGAGAGGATATGCAGCTTATCAAGATACTAATTCTAGAATAGAAATAAGACACAACTAAATAAGATAATAAGTCTAGAATAGAAAGGAGACACAACTAAACAAGATAAATGTCTAGAATAGAAAGGAGACACCACTAAACAAGATAAGTGTCTAGAATAGAAAGGAGACACCACTAAACAAGGTAAATGTCTAGAATAGAAAGGAGACACCACTAAACAAGGTAAATGTCTAGAATAGAAAGGAGACACAACTATACAAGATAAATGTCTAGAATAGAAAGGAGACACAACTAAACAAGGTAAATGTCTAGAATAGAAAGGAGATACCACTAAACAAGATAAATGTCTAGAATAGAAAGGAGACACCCTAAACAAGATAAATGTCTAGAATAGAAAGGAGACACCACTAAACAAGGTAAATGTCTAGAATAGAAAGGAGACACAACTAAACAAGATAAATGTCTAGAATAGAAAGGAGACACCACTAAACAAGATAAATGTCTAGAATAGAAAGGAAACACCACTAAACAAGATAAATGTCTAGAATAGAAAGGAGACACAAGTAAACAAGTTAAATGTCTAGAATAGAAAGGAGACACAAGTAAACAAGATAAATGTCTAGAATAGAAAGGAGCCACAACTAAAGATAAATGTCTAGAATAGAAAGGAGACACAACTAACAAGATAAATGTCTAGAATAGAAAGGAGACACCACTAAACAAGATAAATGTCTAGAATAGAAAAGAGGTACAACTAAACAAGATACATGTCTAGAATAGAAAAGAGACACAACTAAACAAGATGCATGTCTAGAATAGAAAGGAGACACAACTAAACAAGATAAATGTCTAGAATAGAAAGGAGACATAACTAAACAGGGTAAATGTCTAGAATAGAAAGGAGACACAACTAACAAGATACATGTCTGGGATAGAAAGGAGGCACAACTAACACGATAAATGTCTAGAATAGAAAGGAGACACACCCAAACAAGATAAATGCCTAGAATAGAAAGGACACACAACTGAACAAGATAATAAATCTAGAATAGAAAGGAGACATGACAATAGAGAGGAGACACAACTAAAATAGATAATAAGACTAGGATAGAGAGGATATGCAGCTTATCAAGATACTAATTCTAGAATAGAAAGAAGAACAACTAAATAAGATAATAAGTCTAGAATAGAAAAGAGGTACAACTAAACAAGATACATGTCTAGAATAGAAAGGAGACACAACTAAACAAGATGCATGTCTAGAATAGAAAGGAGACACAACTAAACAAGATAAATGTCTAGAATAGAAAGGAAACACCACTAAACAAGATGCATGTCTAGAATAGAAAGGAGACACAAGTAAACAAGTTAAATGTCTAGAATAGAAAGGAGACACAACTAAACAAGATGCATGTCTAGAATAGAAAGGAGACACAACTAAACAAGATAAATGTCTAGAATAGAAAGGAAACACCACTAAACAAGGTAAATGTCTAGAATAGAAAGGAGACACAACTAAACAAGATGCATGTCTAGAATAGAAAGGAGACACAACTAAACAAGATAAATGTCTAGAATAGAAAGGAGACATGACAATAGAAAGGAGACATGACAATAGAAAGGAGACATGACAATAGAAAGGAGACACAACTAAAATAGATAATAAGACTAGGATAGAGAGGATATGCAGCTTATCAAGATACTAATTCTAGAATAGAAAGAAGAACAACTAAATAAGATAATAAGTCTAGAATAGAAAGGCGACATAACTAAACAGGGTAAATGTCTAGAATAGAAAGGAGACACAACTAACAAGATACATGTCTGGGATAGAAAGGAGGCACAACTAACACGATAAATGTCTAGAATAGAAAGGAGACACACCCAAACAAGATAAATGCCTAGAATAGAAAGGACACACAACTGAACAAGATAATAAATCTAGAATAGAAAGGAGACATGACAATAGAGAGGAGACACAACTAAAATAGATAATAAGACTAGGATAGAGAGGATATGCAGCTTATCAAGATACTAATTCTAGAATAGAAAGAAGAACAACTAAATAAGATAATAAGTCTAGAATAGAAAAGAGGTACAACTAAACAAGATACATGTCTAGAATAGAAAGGAGACACAACTAAACAAGATGCATGTCTAGAATAGAAAGGAGACACAACTAAACAAGATGCATGTCTAGAATAGAAAGGAGACACAACTAAACAAGATAAATGTCTAGAATAGAAAGGAAACACCACTAAACAAGATGCATGTCTAGAATAGAAAGGAGACACAAGTAAACAAGTTAAATGTCTAGAATAGAAAGGAGACACAACTAAACAAGATGCATGTCTAGAATAGAAAGGAGACACCACTAAACAAGATAAATGTCTAGAATAGAAAGGAGACACAAGTAAACAAGTTAAATGTCTAGAATAGAAAGGAGACACAACTAAACAAGATGCATGTCTAGAATAGAAAGGAGACACAACTAAACAAGATAAATGTCTAGAATAGAAAGGAAACACCACTAAACAAGGTAAATGTCTAGAATAGAAAGGAGACACAACTAAACAAGATAAATGTCTAGAAAAGAAAGGAGACACCACTAAACAAGATAAATGTCAAGAATAGAAAGGAAACACCACTAAACAAGATAAATGTCTAGAATAGAAAGGAGACACAAGTAAACAAGTTAAATGTCTAGAATAGAAAGGAGACACAACTAAACAAGATAAATGTCTAGAATAGAAAGGAGACACCACTAAACAAGATAAATGTCTAGAATAGAAAAGAGGTACAACTAAACAAGATACATGTCTAGAATAGAAAAGAGACACAACTAAACAAGATGCATGTCTAGAATAGAAAGGAGACACAACTAAACAAGATAAATGTCTAGAATAGAAAGGAGACACAACTAAACAGGGTAAATGTCTAGAATAGAAAGGAGACACAACTAACAAGATACATGTCTGGAATAGAAAGGAGGCACAACTAACAAGATAAATGTCTAGAATAGAAAGGAGACACACCCAAACAAGATAAATGTCTAGAATAGAAAGGACACACAACTGAACAAGATAATAAATCTAGAATAGAAAGGAGACATGACAATAGAAAGGAGACACAACTAAAATAGGTAATAAGACTAGGATAGAGAGGATATGCAGCTTATCAAGATACTAATTCTAGAATAGAAAGAAGAACAACTAAATAAGATAATAAGTCTAGAATAGAAAAGAGGTACAACTAGGATAGGGATAAGACTAGGATAGAGAGGATATGCAGCTTATCAAGATACTAATTCTAGAATAGAAAGAAGAACAACTAAATAAGATAATAAGTCTAGAATAGAAAAGAGGTACAACTAAACAAGATACATGTCTAGAATAGAAAGGAGACACAACTAAACAAGATGCATGTCTAGAATAGAAAGGAGACACAACTAAACAAGATAAATGTCTAGAATAGAAAGGAAACACCACTAAACAAGATAAATGTCTAGAATAGAAAGGAGACACAACTAAACAAGATAAATGTCTAGAATAGAAAGGAAACACCACTAAACAAGATAAATGTCTAGAAAAGAAAGGAGACACCACTAAACAAGATAAATGTCTAGAATAGAAAGGAGACACAACTAAACAGGGTAAATGTCTAGAATAGAAAGGAGACACAAGTAAACAAGATGCATGTCTAGAATAGAAAGGAGACACAACTAAACAAGATGCATGTCTAGAATAGAAAGGAGACACAACTAAACAAGATGCATGTCTAGAATAGAAAGGAGACATAACTAAACAGGGTAAATGTCTAGAATAGAAAGGAGACACAACTAACAAGATACATGTCTGGGATAGAAAGGAGGCACAACTAACACGATAAATGTCTAGAATAGAAAGGAGACACACCCAAACAAGATAAATGCCTAGAATAGAAAGGACACACAACTGAACAAGATAATAAATCTAGAATAGAAAGGAGACATGACAATAGAGAGGAGACACAACTAAAATAGATAATAAGACTAGGATAGAGAGGATATGCAGCTTATCAAGATACTAATTCTAGAATAGAAAGAAGAACAACTAAATAAGATAATAAGTCTAGAATAGAAAAGAGGTACAACTAAACAAGATACATGTCTAGAATAGAAAGGAGACACAACTAAACAAGATGCATGTCTAGAATAGAAAGGAGACACAACTAAACAAGATAAATGTCTAGAATAGAAAGGAAACACCACTAAACAAGATGCATGTCTAGAATAGAAAGGAGACACAAGTAAACAAGTTAAATGTCTAGAATAGAAAGGAGACACAACTAAACAAGATGCATGTCTAGAATAGAAAGGAGACACAACTAAACAAGATAAATGTCTAGAATAGAAAGGAAACACCACTAAACAAGGTAAATGTCTAGAATAGAAAGGAGACACAACTAAACAAGATGCATGTCTAGAATAGAAAGGAGACACAACTAAACAAGATAAATGTCTAGAATAGAAAGGAGACATGACAATAGAAAGGAGACATGACAATAGAAAGGAGACATGACAATAGAAAGGAGACACAACTAAAATAGATAATAAGACTAGGATAGAGAGGATATGCAGCTTATCAAGATACTAATTCTAGAATAGAAAGAAGAACAACTAAATAAGATAATAAGTCTAGAATAGAAAGGCGACATAACTAAACAGGGTAAATGTCTAGAATAGAAAGGAGACACAACTAACAAGATACATGTC
Organism: Cepaea hortensis; assembly: GCA_963921405.1. Classification (NCBI taxonomy): domain Eukaryota; kingdom Metazoa; phylum Mollusca; class Gastropoda; order Stylommatophora; family Helicidae; genus Cepaea; species Cepaea hortensis. The sequence goes on along the minus strand of OY992894.1, from coordinate 2,683,634 downwards.
TGGGATAGAAAGGAGGCACAACTAACACGATAAATGTCTAGAATAGAAAGGAGACACACCCAAACAAGATAAATGCCTAGAATAGAAAGGACACACAACTGAACAAGATAATAAATCTAGAATAGAAAGGAGACATGACAATAGAGAGGAGACACAACTAAAATAGATAATAAGACTAGGATAGAGAGGATATGCAGCTTATCAAGATACTAATTCTAGAATAGAAAGAAGAACAACTAAATAAGATAATAAGTCTAGAATAGAAAAGAGGTACAACTAAACAAGATACATGTCTAGAATAGAAAGGAGACACAACTAAACAAGATGCATGTCTAGAATAGAAAGGAGACACAACTAAACAAGATGCATGTCTAGAATAGAAAGGAGACACAACTAAACAAGATAAATGTCTAGAATAGAAAGGAAACACCACTAAACAAGATGCATGTCTAGAATAGAAAGGAGACACAAGTAAACAAGTTAAATGTCTAGAATAGAAAGGAGACACAACTAAACAAGATGCATGTCTAGAATAGAAAGGAGACACCACTAAACAAGATAAATGTCTAGAATAGAAAGGAGACACAAGTAAACAAGTTAAATGTCTAGAATAGAAAGGAGACACAACTAAACAAGATGCATGTCTAGAATAGAAAGGAGACACAACTAAACAAGATAAATGTCTAGAATAGAAAGGAAACACCACTAAACAAGGTAAATGTCTAGAATAGAAAGGAGACACAACTAAACAAGATAAATGTCTAGAAAAGAAAGGAGACACCACTAAACAAGATAAATGTCAAGAATAGAAAGGAAACACCACTAAACAAGATAAATGTCTAGAATAGAAAGGAGACACAAGTAAACAAGTTAAATGTCTAGAATAGAAAGGAGACACAACTAAACAAGATAAATGTCTAGAATAGAAAGGAGACACCACTAAACAAGATAAATGTCTAGAATAGAAAAGAGGTACAACTAAACAAGATACATGTCTAGAATAGAAAAGAGACACAACTAAACAAGATGCATGTCTAGAATAGAAAGGAGACACAACTAAACAAGATAAATGTCTAGAATAGAAAGGAGACACAACTAAACAGGGTAAATGTCTAGAATAGAAAGGAGACACAACTAACAAGATACATGTCTGGAATAGAAAGGAGGCACAACTAACAAGATAAATGTCTAGAATAGAAAGGAGACACACCCAAACAAGATAAATGTCTAGAATAGAAAGGACACACAACTGAACAAGATAATAAATCTAGAATAGAAAGGAGACATGACAATAGAAAGGAGACACAACTAAAATAGGTAATAAGACTAGGATAGAGAGGATATGCAGCTTATCAAGATACTAATTCTAGAATAGAAAGAAGAACAACTAAATAAGATAATAAGTCTAGAATAGAAAAGAGGTACAACTAGGATAGGGATAAGACTAGGATAGAGAGGATATGCAGCTTATCAAGATACTAATTCTAGAATAGAAAGAAGAACAACTAAATAAGATAATAAGTCTAGAATAGAAAAGAGGTACAACTAAACAAGATACATGTCTAGAATAGAAAGGAGACACAACTAAACAAGATGCATGTCTAGAATAGAAAGGAGACACAACTAAACAAGATAAATGTCTAGAATAGAAAGGAAACACCACTAAACAAGATAAATGTCTAGAATAGAAAGGAGACACAACTAAACAAGATAAATGTCTAGAATAGAAAGGAAACACCACTAAACAAGATAAATGTCTAGAAAAGAAAGGAGACACCACTAAACAAGATAAATGTCTAGAATAGAAAGGAGACACAACTAAACAGGGTAAATGTCTAGAATAGAAAGGAGACACAAGTAAACAAGATGCATGTCTAGAATAGAAAGGAGACACAACTAAACAAGATGCATGTCTAGAATAGAAAGGAGACACAACTAAACAAGATGCATGTCTAGAATAGAAAGGAGACACAACTAAACAAGGTAAATGTCTAGAATAGAAAGGAGACACAACTAAACAAGATAAATGTCTAGAAAAGAAAGGAGACACCACTAAACAAGATAAATGTCTAGAATAGAAAGGAAACACCACTAAACAAGATAAATGTCTAGAATAGAAAGGAGACACAAGTAAACAAGTTAAATGTCTAGAATAGAAAGGAGACACAACTAAACAAGATAAATGTGTAGAATAGAAAGGAGCCACAACTAAAGATAAATGTCTAGAATAGAAAGGAGACACAACTAACAAGATAAATGTCTAGAATAGAAAGGAGACACCACTAAACAAGATAAATGTCTAGAATAGAAAAGAGGTACAACTAAACAAGATACATGTCTAGAATAGAAAAGAGACACAACTAAACAAGATAAATGTCTAGAATAGAAAGGAGACACAACTAAACAGGGTAAATGTCTAGAATAGAAAGGAGACACAACTAACAAGATACATGTCTGGAATAGAAAGGAGGCACAACTAACAAGATAAATGTCTAGAATAGAAAGGAGACACACCCAAACAAGATAAATGTCTAGAATAGAAAGGACACACAACTGAACAAGATAATAAATCTAGAATAGAAAGGAGACATGACAATAGAAAGGAGAGACAACTAAAATAGATAATAAGACTAGGATAGAGAGGATATGCAGCTTATCAAGATACTAATTCTAGAATAGAAAGAAGAACAACTAAATAAGATAATAAGTCTAGAATAGAAAGGAGACACAACTAAACAAGATGCATGTCTAGAATAGAAAGGAGACACAACTAAACAAGATGCATGTCTAGAATAGAAAGGAGACACAACTAAACAAGATAAATGTCTAGAATAGAAAGGAAACACCACTAAACAAGATGCATGTCTAGAATAGAAAGGAGACACAACTAACAAGACCCTACGGAACGTGGAAACAACATGGTAAAAGACGACAGGCCAGACATACATGAATGTATGAAAGTAGGGATGACGTCAGTGTGTCATCTAACTGCTCTCCCTCTCTTCACCGACTTGACCCCCCCCCCCCTTCCCGCTACTTCTGTGGCAGGTCAAGGCATGCAGTTGCCGAGAACCTCCAGATGTCTGCCGGAGTGTCACTTCAAGTTACTCACTCACTCACTCCAGAGCAGACAATTACTGCTCTCCCGCCAAGATGTATCCCTGTACCAGCCAGCAGAAGTGTCAAGTCAGTGATTGTCACGTGATCCAATGGCGACAGCAATGATTCCTGGTTGACTTCGCGACCTAGTTCACCGTGAGAACCTTCTCTCTGTCGTGCTCACCTACACACTGCACGTTCTGTCCATTGCTGTATCTGGAGCTATATCTGGAGCTATATCTGTATCTGGAGCTATATCTGTATCTGGAGCTGTATCTGTATCTGGAGATGTATCTGTATCTGGAGCTATATCTGGAGCTATATCTGTATCTGGAGCTATATCTGTATCTGGAGCTATATCTGTATCAGGAGATGTATCTGTATCTGGAGCTATATCTGGAGCTATATCTGTATCTGGAGCTATATCTGTATCTGGAGCTATATCTGGAGCTATATCTGTATCTGGAGATGTATCTGTATCTGGAGATGAATCTGGAGCTATATCTGTATCTGGAGATGAATCTGGAGCTATATCTGTATCTGGAGATGTATCTGTATCTGGAGATGTATCTGTATCTGGAGCTATATCTGTATCTGGAGATGTATCTGTATCTGGAGATGTATCTGGAGCTATATCTGTATCTGGAGATGTATCTGTATCTGGAGCTATATCTGTATCTGGAGATGTATCTGGAGCTATATCTGTATCTGGAGATGTATCTGTATCTGGAGATGTATCTGTATCTGGAGCTATATCTGTATCTGGAGATGTATCTGTATCTGGAGATGTATCTGTATCTGGAGCTATATCTGTATCTGGAGATGTATCTGTATCTGGAGATGTATCTGGAGCTATATCTGTATCTGGAGCTATATCTGTATCTGGAGATGTATCTGGAGCTATATCTGTATCTGGAGATGTATCTGTATCTGGAGATGTATCTGTATCTGGAGATGTATCTGTATCTGGAGATGTATCTGGAGCTATATCTGTATCTTGAGATGAATCTGGAGCTATATCTGTATCTGGAGATGTATCTGGAGCTATATCTGTATCTGGAGCTATATCTGTATCTGGAGATGTATCTGGAGCTATATCTGTTTCTGGAGATGTATCTGTATCTGGAGATGTATCTGTATCTGGAGATGTATCTGTATCTGGAGCTATATCTGTATCTGGAGCTATATCTGTATCTGGAGATGTATCTGGAGCTATATCTGTATCTGGAGATGTATCTGGAGCTATATCTGTATCTGGAGATGTATCTGTATCTGGAGATGTATCTGGAGCTATATCTGTATCTGGAGCTGTAGCTGGAGTTATATCTGTATCTGGAGCTATATCTGGAGCTATATCTGTATCTGGAGCTATATCTGGAGCTATATCTGTATCTGGAGCTATATCTGTATCTGGAGCTATATCTGTATCTGGAGCTATATCTGGAGCTATATCTGTATCTGGAGCTATATCTGTATCTGGAGCTATATCTGTATCTGGAGCTATATCTGTATCTGGAGCTATATCTGTATCTGGAGCTATATCTGTATCTGGAGCTATATCTGTATCTAGAGCTATATCTGTATCTGGAGCTATATCTGTATCTGGAGCTATATCTGTATCTGGAGATGAATCTGGAGCTATATCTGTATCTGGAGCTATATCTGTATCTGGAGATGTATCTGGAGCTATATCTGTATCTGGAGCTATATCTGTATCTGGAGATGTATCTGGAGCTATATCTGTATCTGGAGATTTATCTAGAGCTATATCTGTATCTAGAGCTATATCTGTATCTGGAGATGTATCTGGAGCTATATCTGTATCTGGAGATGTATCTGGAGCTATATCTGTATCTGGAGCTATATCTGTATCTGGAGCTATATCTGTATCTGGAGATGTATCTGGAGCTATATCTGTATCTGGAGATGTATCTGGAGCTATATTTGTATCTGGAGCTATATCTGTATCTGGAGCTATATCTGTATCTGGAGATGTATCTGGAGCTATATCTGTATCTGGAGCTATATCTGGAACTATATCTGTATCTGGAGCTATATCTGTATCTGGAGCTATATCTGTAACTGGAGCTATATGTAGAGCTATATCTGTATCTGGAGATGTATCTGGAGCTATATCTGTATCTGGAGATGTATCTGGAGCTATATCTGTATCTGGAGCTATATCTGTATCTGGAGCTATATCTGTATCTGGAGATGTATCTGGAGCTATATCTGTATCTGGAGATGTATCTGGAGCTATATTTGTATCTGGAGCTATATCTGTATCTTGAGCTATATCTGTATCTGGAGCTATATTTGTATCTGGAGCTATATCTGTATCTGGAGCTGTATCTGGAGCTATATCTGTATCTGGAGCTATATCTGTATCTGGAGATGTATCTGGAGCTATATCTGTATCTGGAGCTATATTTGTATCTGGAGCTATATCTGGAGCTATATCTGGAGCTATATCTGTATCTGGAGCTGTATCTGGAGCTATATCTGTATCTGGAGCTATATCTGGAGCTATATCTGTATCTGGAGCTATATCTGTATCTGGAGATGTATCTGGAGCTATATCTGGAGCTATATCTGGAGCTGTAGAGCTATATCTGAAGCTGTATCTGGAGCTGTATCTGGAGCTGTATCTGGGGCTGTATCTGGGGCTGTATCTGGAGCTTATCAGGAGCTGTATCTAGAGCTATATCTGGAGCTGTATCTGGAGCTGTAGAGCTGTATCTGAGGCTGTATCTGGAGTTGTATCTGGAGCTATATCTGGAGCTGTATCTGGAGCTATATCTGGAGCTATATCTGGAGCTTTAGAGCTATATCTGGAGCTGTATCTGGAGCTATATCTGGAGCTGTAGAGCTATATCTGGAGCTGTAGAGCTATATCTGGAGCTGTATCTGGAGCTGTATCTGGAGCTGTATCTGGGGCTGTATCTGGAGCTGTATCTGGAGCTTATCAGGAGCATTATCTAGAGCTATATCTGGAGCTGTATCTGGAGTTGTATCTAGAGCTGTATCTGGGGCTGTATCTGGAGCTGTATCTGGATCTGTATCTGGAACTTATCTGTAGTTGTATCTGGAGTTGTGGCTTGAGCTGTATCTGGGGCTGTATCTGGAGCTGTATCTGGAGCTGTATCTGTAGCTGTATCTGGAGCTGTCTCTGGAGCTGTATCTTGTGCTGTATCTGGAGTTGTACCCGGAGTTGTATCTGGAGCTTATGTGGAGCTGTATCTGGAACTGTATCTGCAGCTGTATCTGTGCTGTATCTGGAGTTTATGTGGAGCTGTATCTTGAGTTGTATCTAGGGCTGTATCTGGAGATGTATCTGGAGCTGTATCTGGAGCTGTATCCTGAGCTGTATCTGGAGCGGTATCTGGAGCTGTATCTGGAGCTTATCTGGAGCTGTATCTGGAGCTGTATCTGGAGCTGTGTCAGCCTATAAGAACACCGGGTCCATGCCTAAAGGCGTGGGCGGTCATGGTTCGCAACCCTACACGATCACTTGACTCTTGGGCCCGGCCTGGGATGTCGTGATGATGTCACGTGGTCTAGACATCAGGGCAGGTATCTCTGTGTCTACCTCCAGCTGTACTCCAGTCACGTGTGTTAGTTGGCTCTATGTTGTACAGTTACAATCATCATCATCATATCTCTGTGTCTGCCTCCAGCTGTACTCCAGTCACGTGTGTTAGTTGGCTCTATGTTGTACAGTTACAATCATCATCATCATATCTCTGTGTCTACCTCCAGCTCTACTCCAGTCACGTGTGTTAGTTGGCTCTATGTTGTACAGTTACAATCAGCATGTGCTAGTTGGCTCTATGTTGTACAGTTACAATCATCATCATCATATCTCTGTGTCTACCTCCAGCTGTACTCCAGTCACGTGTGCTAGTTGGCTCTATGTTGTACAGTTACAATCATCATCATCATATCTCTGTGTCTACCTCCAGCTGTACTCCAGTCACGTGTGCTAGTTGGCTCTATGTTGTACAGTTACAATCATCATGTGCTAGTTGGCTCTATGTTGTACAGTTACAATCATCATCATCATATCTCTGTGTCTGCCTGCAGCTCTACTCCAGTCACGTGTGCTAGTTGGCTCTATGTTGTACAGTTACAATCATCATCATCATATCTCTGTGTCTGTCTCCAGCTGTACTCCAGTCACGTGTGTTAGTTGGCTCTATGTTGTACAATTACAATCATCATAATCGTATCTCTGTATCTGCCTGCAGCTCTACTCCAGTCACGTGTGCTAGTTGGCTCTATGTTGTACAGTTACAATTATCATCATCATATCTCTGTATCAACTTCGGAGAATCTTGAAGCCCAGTTTCACTAAAAACAAATAACAAAACAAGACGCGGAAAAACCTCAACGTGCAGAGGAAGATAAAACGCTACAAGCAGTCTATCCCATTGGTGTAAAAATAAGCAACAGATTCGAAGTGCTTCAAGAAAATTTGTCAGAAAACGTACAGAGCTATAGTGCACTGCCAACAGACAACACACGCCTCCAGGAAACACAGGGAGAGTTACATGGAGACGTACAGACTGCTGCTAAATGGGAGAAACAACGAGCAAGGCGTACTGACAACCAACATGTGCAGACAGCACGACCCGACTGTACACACATTATAATAGGCCACTCTCTAATGAAAGGTCTATACAGCGACCGGATCTCTACTACATACAAAGACATTGTTTCCATAATTCCATTGCCTGGGGCTGGTGTTGACCGGCTAACAGACAAGATTAGGAGGTTGGCTGTAAATCTTAACGTAAAAATGGCAAGCGTTCATGTTGGTATCAATGACACCATGAACAACCAGCAAATCACAACATCTCAACTGCTGGCGCTCTTGAACGGATTACGTCACACTTTTCCTAACTCGTCCATTTTCTTCTCCTCCATCATATCACCGAGTTATGGATTCCAGCGTCGTCTAGCTGACATAAATAACAACATATTTCAGAAGTTTTGTTCTCACAACAACATAAAGTTCATCAACAACACACCGGTGTTTACTTCACAGTTTGGAGCACCTAAAAAGCGACTTTATAAGGATCAAGTACAGTTGTCTACATTGGGCACCAGCTTGCTCGCCAAAAATATTAAATACCCTGAACGTACACAACCTACATCTAATACTGGATCGCGTAGGACACTTTTAGCTACACCACCTCAAACTCAAGCCAGACGATATACTGCCGCCACATCAAGTACCAATAGGCCAGAAGAGAGCAGACCACTCATAACCACGGCACCTGATATCCAAGCCAGACGGAACATTTCCACCACACCAAATCCGTACAATACGCCCTCTTTCACACAGGAGGGTGATAATTATAAAGATACGTTCCCTCTTCTCCACAGCAAGGATCAATCCAGTAGTAACAACAACGTGCCACCACAGCCTCCTGTTAGCCACGAATCAGAGCCTGTAGTTGGAAGTCGTTACACACCCGCGAGAAATCAACAGTATCCATTCCATTGTAACCCAGAGTTGTTATACCTCACACGATTTAGCCCAGCTTCACTTCGGCAGGCATTTATGATGTCGCTGTACCAAGGACCAACACAGCCTGGTATTTACTAGCAATTCAGCACAAAGCAACACCGGATCTCGGTACAAGAAAGAGCCTCTCATAGAAAGTTTATGCGCATACTTGGTTATTGATTTATATAACAACGTATTATATTGTACGTGGCTGTAAACATTGACTCGTATTGAAGTCACAGAAATTGACACTTAGATATCTTTTATAATACTTTTTATCTCGTTAATACTCTGAGTGAGGGGGTCTTCACTCCCCGCTTTAAACAGAGCCACTGACTTGTATAGTCATTTATTGATTCTTTTGGATAACAGTTGGTACTTAGCTTGTGAAGTAGTTTTTTTCAGGTAATTATTTGTTGTATGTTCTTTAATTCGTTTTGTTCCTTGTTTGCATTATATTCGTTGGTCTAATTAATTATATCGTTATAATATTGTCATTTACTTATCGATTTGTATTACTGATATTTTGTAAGTTAATGTAATTGTGATTTTTTTATGATCTTGTATTTTTGCTTAACTTGACTAATTTACACTTTCTTCATGGCTGAAATGTCTGAGAAGTGGCAACACTGGCTCAATAAGTCAGGAATACGCCTTGGACACTTAAACATTTGCAGCTTATTTAACAAGCTACCAGAGTTATCTTCTATTCTTAATCAAACTTTTCATTTATTCGGCCTTAGTGAAAGTAGGCTTAATGATAAAATTTCAGATGGGGGCATCTCTATTAAAGGGTACAAAATTTTTAGAAGGGATCCCTGTAGGAAACAAGAGACAGGCGTAGTAACCTATGTTTCTAATTTACTAAATGCTCACCGTAGGCTAGACTTTAAAACTTGCGAAATAGAATGTATTTGGTTAGAGCTAAAACTTCAAAACCGCACACCCCTGATAATTAACTACCTCTATCGAAATCCCAGTGCTGGACACGTCTGGTACGAAAACTTCACTACCATGATGGATGTGGTTTTCGCTTCTGGGAAGGAAATTATACTACTCGGAGACTTTAACATTGACACCAACAAATCCAACATAATATGGGGAAATATAATTGCATCATACAATTTCCAACAAATAGTACAACAAGCTGCTAGAGTAACAAAGTAATCTTCAACAGTCATAGATCACATTTATGTAACTTGCCCAGACAACATATAGAATGCACCGTACCCAATTGTGCAATGAGCGATCACTACCCAATATGCTGCACGTGGTCTAAAAAAGGAATTAAACCTCCTAAACATAAATACATAAGTGTAAAATATAGAAATTACAAAAATTTCAACCAAAATGCATTTTTACAGGACTTGCTCAGTTCACCTCTGGACAATGTTTATCAGCTTCCTGACCCGGATGATGCTCTGGAATTCTGGATGAAAACCTTTATTGATGTTTTTGATAGACATGTGCCAGTCAAGGAAGTTCGAGTAAAACACCACGTCAAGCCACCTTGGATCACCCAGGTAATACTTGAAATTATGAGAGACAGAGATAAAGCACATAAAAAGCGGGATCTCAGTGCATACCGTACTCTTAGAAACAAGGTTCAATATAACATACGACGGGAACAGAAAAATTACTTTAAGAACTTAGTAATGGATAAAACAAATAGTAAGGATATATGGAAGGCAATTAACACCTTGACAAACAAGTATAACTTCCCAAATTCTTTACCATCAAATCATATTACATGCGACCAATTCAGTAAATTTTTTCAAACTGACATAGACCAGTTGAAGGCTTCAATACCTAATTCTCCTTGCAACTTATCTTTATTGTCATCGTTTTGCGAGAATAGATGCTCCCGCGATATTCTTTCCGACACACCGCTAATGACAATCACTGAAGTATTCACTTACCTCAGTAACCTAAAAAAAACACAACCTCATCTGGGTTAGATGGAATCAGCAACCGGATTTCCGTTGTGCTGCGCCAGTGATCTGTACATCACTAACCTATGTATATAATCAGTGTCTCACCAAAGGCCACTTTCCATCAGCTCTCAAAATCGCTAAAGTGTACCCTCTTCTTAAATTTGGTTCATTGGACAATGGTCTCTCGAACAATTACAGACCCATTTCCTTACTATCATCACTATATAAGCCACTAGAAAAACACATCCATAAAGTAACATTACAGTATTTAGTTCGCAACAAGCTTATTGTTGACAGCCAATCAGGATTTAGACCAAAATATTCTTGCCATACGGCCCTAACAAACATGATAGAAAAATGGCACCAGAATATAAACAACAACAGTCTATGTGGAACTGTGTTTATTGATTTCAAGAAAGCATTTGATATGATAGACCATGTTATTTTAATTAAAAAACTTGAGACAATGAAAATTAGCCCTAATGTAGTCACTCTAATATCATCTTTTCTATCAAACAGAAAGCAAGCAGTATCACATAATAAATATGTCTCAAACCACTACCTTCAATATTGGAGTACCGCAAGGCTCTATTCTTGGCCCTCTATTATTTGCCATATATATTAACGATCTACCTTTGCATCTTTCGTCGTCCTGCGATCTATTTGTACATGACTGTGATGTTGTTTGTCCATCAAGAATGATGATGACCATTCATTTCATCCAGTGGGGTTGAAGGTGTGGAGCCGTGGGTTCTAAGATGGCTGATAAGGCCTATTTTGGCTCGAAATGTTCTTTGACAATGTGGGCAAAGAATGCTTGACGTCTCTGGAGCAGGATTTCCTGCAGTGGTTTTTCTGTCCTGCCTTTTCTTCACAGCTCTTGCAGTCCTGGTTGCCTCACATATGACTGCACCTTTGCGCAATGATGCACGCCATGAATTTCGGTCTTTGGCTGCAGCCTCCCAGGTGTCATGACGAATTCCAAAAGCATTCAGTGAAATTTTCAGAGTGTCTTTAAAACGTTTCCTCTGGCCACCTTGGGAGCGTTTACCACAACGCAGTTCGCTGTAGAAAATTCGTTTAGGGAGCCTGTGATCTGGCATGCGGGCCAAGTGACCAGCCCAGCGAATCTGATTCTTCATCAGTAGAGTGTGGATACTGGGCATGGATGCTCTTTCTAGGACTTCAGTGTCTGGAATCTTGTCTTGCCATTTAATCTTCAGTAGCTTCCTTAGGCAGACTGTGTGGAAGTGGTTTAATTTCCTAGCGTGTCGCTGATAAACAGTCCAGGTTTCACAAGCATATAGCAGTGTGGATAATACAACTGCTTTGTAGACTTTTAGCTTTGTTTGCAGGCTTATTCCAGTTCTGTCCCATACATTCTTGTACAGTCTGCCAAAGGCTGCACTGGCCTTGGAGATTCTTGCATTCACTTCGTCATCGATTGTGGCAGCTTGTGACACAGTGCTGCCAAGATAGGTGAATTTGTCCACAACACTTAGTCTATGGTCATTCACTTTGATATTCGGCACAGTGTGATTATTCCCTGGAGCTGGCTGGTACATAACTACAGTCTTCTCCAAGTTGATATTGAGCCCAAAGTTGGCACAGGCATGTGAGAAAGCTGAAACATTATGTTGCATGTCCGCCTCTGAGTTGGCGTATAGAGCGCAATCATCAGCAAACAGGAGCTCTCTGACGGTGCCGCTGTCAATTTTGGTTTTAGCTTTCAGCCTTCTGAGATTGAATAACTTTCCATCCATACGGTAGTTGATGTCTATTCCAATGTCGTCGTTCTCGAAGGCATTCATCAACATGGCTGAAAACATGAGGCTGAACAGTGTTGGTGCCAGGACACATCCTTGCTTCACTCCATTGGTTACAGGAAAGGGTTCAGACAGTTCACCATTTTCCTGTACTCTTGCCTGCATGCCGTCATAAAATAGCCGCACTATTTGGACAAACTTTCGTGGACAGCCATATTTTGCCATAATCTTCCACAGTCCTTCTCTGCTGACTGTATCAAAAGCCTTGGTAAGGTCAATGAAAGTGGAGAACATTTCGCAGTTCTGTTCCTGACATTTCTCTTGCAGCTGCCTTGCAGCGAAAATCATGTCAACAGTTCCACGTTCTTTTCTGAAGCCACATTGACTCTCAAGAAGAAGACCTTGATCGAGATGGGCTGTGAGGCGATTGAGAAGAATTCTGGCGAGTATCTTCCCTGCAATTGAAAGCAAGGAGATGCCTCGGTGGTTGTCACAGGATTGGCGGTTTCCTTTACGTTTGTAAAGGTGGACTATTGACGCGTCCTTAAAATCTTGTGGCATGGTCTCGTTCATCCATATGTTTGTGAAGACTTTGTGAAGCTGCTCTGTTAGGACCGGCCCACCTGAATTGTATATCTCTGCTGGGATGGAGTCAGGACCAGGTGCCTTGCCGCTGGAGAGTTGCTGGATGGCTTTGTTTATTTCCACTATGGTTGGCAGGTCACCAAGTGTCTCATTGGTGGGAACTTGAGGAAGGCAGTTGATGGTTTCATCATCGAAGAAGGAAGTTGCATTTAAGATTTTGCTGAAATGCTCTGCCCAGCGTTGGAGGATTTCTTTCTTATCGGTGACCAATGTTCCCCCATCTGCACTGAGGATGGAAACTATGCCTGGTGATGTAGGACCATAGACCGCTTTCAGTGAGTCGTAGAAGTTTTTCATATCATGTCTGTCAGCAAAGCCCTGAATCTCATCAGCTTTGCTGCTCAGCCAGGAGTCCCGCATGTGCCGAAGTTTCTGCTGCACTACTCTCTGAATGTTCTTGAAAACATCTTTTTTTGATGTTGACTTTGGGTCATTCAAATGTGCCTTGAGGAGAAGATGTTTCTCGGCCAGCAATTGGTTGATGTCTTCGGAATTTTCATCAAACCAGTCTTTATGCTTTCGGGGCGCTGGACCCAGGATTTCCATAGCAGTGTTGTAAATTGTGTCCTTTAGGGCTCTCCATTCTGTTTCTGTATCCTGTTTAGCTTCAGCATTGGGCTTGAGGCGGTCTTCCAGCATATTTTCATACGACTGCTGCATTTTCTTGCTTTTTAGGCGGGTGACATTTAGCTTTGTTTGCATTTTCGCCCCTTGAGGACGCCGTGGTGGCCTGATGTGGATGTTCATTTTCGAGACAATGAGACGATGGTCTGTCCAACATTCGGCACCACACATGGATTTTGTCACTCGAACGTCTTGTCTGTCACTCCTCCTGACGATGACATAGTCAATGAGGTGCCAGTGTTTCGAGCGAGGGTGCATCCACGATGTCCTATTCCTCATAGGGAGACGGAAAATTGTGTTCGTAATCACGAGATCATGTTCGGCACATGTTTGAAGGAGGCGGAGTCCATTGCTGTTACAATTTCCGACTCCATGCTTTCCAATAATGCCACTCCAAGAGGTGGTGTCCGTGCCTACTCTGGCATTGAAATCCCCAAGGAGTATAAGTTTGTCTCTTTTGGGAACAGATGTTAATACACTGTGCAGGTCCTCATAGAACTTGTTCTTGACATCATCTTCGTTGGTCATAGTTGGTGCGTAGACATGACTGTACTGTGTACACAAACGCTGAAAACTGTATTTTACTGGAGTCGTCTTTACAACAAGAATTAAATAATGTAGTTAGGTGGAGCTATTCAAACCGTATGCAAATTAACATCACTAAAACAAAAGCAATGTTATTAACAACCAGACAAAGACTTCAAACTCTAAGCTCACACACATAACTTCAACTTCACATCGATAACATGCCAGTAGAAAGTGTAATTGAGCACAAAACATTAGGCCTAATCATTGATAGAAACCTAACCTTTAATTCCCACGTTCAAGCGCTCATTAAACAAACAGCGAAAAAAGTCTACCAACTCGCCAAAGTTAAAAACTTCCTTGATGAGGACACAAGGAAACTATTTTATACTTCTCATATACAGACACACTTTGACTACTGCTCTACAATCTGGGACGGTTGTTCTAATTCAAACACCAAGCGACTTTACTCACTCCAGAAACGGGCCATGAGTCTAATTTATAGCAAACATTTATCTGACAATCCTAGCCTGTATAAACGCCTTCCGTTACTACCATTCCACAAACGCCTGCTTTTCAATAAAGCTAAACTAATTTACAAAATCCTGCATCGGAATGCCCCAAATTACCTTTGGCCATTGTTTAAATATAATGTTAGACACAGTAAACGTTTAAATATACTACACATTCCTAAGCCTAGGATTGACTTATACAAAACAAGCTTAACGTACTCTGCAGCTCAGCTGTGGAACAATCTTCCACAAGAAATCAAAGACATCACCAATCCCTATTCATATAATCGCAAATTATTCGAACACTATCTCAGTACGGATTAATTCCCCCTTAATAATAGAGATAATAATAATAATAACAAAACCCTAGTATAACAGCCAGTCCCCTTTTGGTAGGCCAGTATATTCCACATGGCTAATAACAAGTGTCAGACCATTATCTAATATTACTGTGTCGTGTAGTTTTGATGTTCGCATTTTGCCCATGCCTTTATAATGCATATCTTTTATATTGTTGCTGTTCTTTGTTAGCCTTGAATGATGTGTGAATGAAATAATGTATGAAAGCGAGTGATAGAAGGGCAGAATAATAGACGGGCCTGCGTGCCCAATTCTTAACCCTTTGAAAATAAAGTTTGTTCGTTCGTTCTACTCCAGTCACGTGTGCTAGTTGGCTCTATGCTGTACAGTTACAATCATCATCATCATATCTCTATGTTTACCTCCAGCTGTACTCCAGTCACGTGTGTTAGTTGGTTCTATGTTGTACAGTTACAATCATCATCATCATATCTCTGTGTCTGCCTGCAGCTCTACTCCAGTCACGTGTGTTAGTTGGCTCTATGTTGTACAGTTACAATCATCATCATCATATCTCTGTGTCTGCCTCCAGCTGTACTCCAGTCACGTGTGCTAGTTGGCTCTATGTTGTACAGTTACAATCATCATGTCCTAGTTGGCTGTATGTTGTACAGTTACAATCATTATCATCATATCTCTGAGTCTGCCTCCAGTCACGTGTGCTAGTTGGCTCTATGTTGTACAGTTAGAATCATCATGTGCTAGTTGGCTCTATGTTGTACAGTTACAATCATCATCATCATATCTCTGTGTCTACCTCCAGCTGTACTCCAGTCACGTGTTCTAGTTGGCTCTATGTTGTACAGTTACAATCATCATCATCATCATATCTCTGTGTCTACCTCCAGCTGTACTCCAGTCACGTGTGCTAGTTGGCTCTATGTTGTACAGTTACAATCATCATCATCATATCTCTGTGCCTACCTCCAGCTGTACTCCAGTCACGTGTGCTAGTTGGCTCTATGTTGTACAGTTACAATCATCATCATCATATCTCTGTGTCTGCCTCCAGTCACGTGTGCTAGTTGGCTCTATGTTGTACAATAACAATCATCATCATCATATCTCTGTGTCTACCTCCAGCTGTACTCCAGTCACGTGTGCTAGTTGGCTCTATGTTGTACAGTTACATTCATCATCATCATATCTCTGTGTCTGCCTCCAGTCACGTGTGTTAGTTGGCTCTATGTTGTACAGTTACAATCATCATCATCATATCTCTGTGTCTACCTCCAGCTGTACTCCAGTCACGTGTGCTTGTTGGCTCTATGTTGTACAGTTACAATTATAATCATCATATCTCTGTGTCTGCCTCCAACTCTACTCCAGTCACGTGTGATTGTTGGCTCTATGTTGTACAGTTACAATCATAATCATCATATCTCTGTGTCTGCCTCCAACTCTACTCCAGTCACGTATGCTAGTTGGCTCTATGTTGTACAGTTACAATCATCATCATCATATCTCTGTGTCTGCCTCCAGTCACGTGTGTTAGTTGGCTCTATGTTGTACAGTTACAATCATAATCATCATATCTCTGTGTCTGCCTCCAGCTGTACTCCAGTCACGTGTGTTAGTTGGCTCTATGTTGTACAGTTACAATCATCATCATCATATCTCTGTGTCTGCCTCCAGCTGTACTCCAGTCACGTATGCTAGTTGGCTCTATGTTGTACAGTTACAATCATAATCATCATATCTTTGTGTCTGCCTCCAGCTGTACTCCAGTCACATGTGCTAGTTGGCTCTATGTTGTACAGTTACAATCATCATCATCATATCTCTGTGTATGCCTCCAGCTGTACCCCAGTCACGTGTGCTAGTTGGCTCTATGTTGTACAGTTACAATCATCATCATCATATCTCTGTGTCTACCTCCAGCTGTACTCCAGTCACGTGTGCTAGTTGGCTCTATGTTGTACAGTTACAATCATCATCATCATATCTCTGAGTCTGCCTCCAGCTGTACTCCAGTCACGTGTGCTAGTTGGCTCTATGTTGTGCAGTTACAATCATCATCATCATATTTCTGTGTCTGCCTCCAGTCACGTGTGCTAGTTGGCTCTATGTTGTACAGTAACAATCATCATCATCATATCTCTGTGTCTACCTCCAGCTGTACTCCAGTCACGTGTTCTAGTTGGCTCTATGTTGTACAGTTACAATCATCATCATCATATCTCTGAGTCTGCCTCCAGTCACGTGTGCTAGTTGGCTCTATGTTGTACAGTTACAATAATCATCATCATATCTCTGTGTCTGCCTCCAGCTGTACTCCAGTCACGTGTGCTTGTTGTCTCTATGTTGTACAGTTACAATCATCATCATCACATCACTGTGTCTACCTCCAGCTGTACTCCAGTCACGTGTGCTTGTTGGCTCTATGTTGTACAGTTACAATCATAATCATCATATCTCTGTGTCTGCCTCCAACTCTACTCCAGTCACGTGTGCTAGTTGGCTCTATGTTGTACAGTTACAATCATCATCATCATATCTCTGTGTTTGCCTCCAACTCTACTCCAGTCACGTGTGCTAGTTGGCTCTATGTTGTACAGTTACAATCATCATCATCATCATATCTCTGTGTCTACCTCCAGCTGTACTCCAGTCACGTGTGCTTGTTGGCTCTATGTTGTACAGTTACAATCATCATCATCATACTGCAGGTCGGCTTGGCAGAATGGATAAAATCACTTACTCTTAAACTTCCGGTGTGCTGATATCAAAGTAGCAGGTACCTCTGAAGTCAGAGTGGGTTCGTCTGATGGCGAGGGACATTGGTAATAGAGGAAGCTAATCTACACGGAAAAATCGAGAGAGACTGTCTACAGACATTGAGATGAGTTATGTTGGCTGTGAGAGGGATGTTGTATGTTGGCTGTGAGAGGGATGTTGTATAGACGCGGGTCAGTAGACACCAGGATATGTTCAGACCTGAGATGTCCCGTGGAGAGAGATGACAGGACAGGACAAGACCATCGTTGTCATCGGAGATTGGACACATAATTCGAAGAATTCCCCAACAACCTACTGTAGGAGAGGACAGACTGGACACGAACTCGGGAAACACCATAGTAGTTGGGGAATAAATGAATTTATGAATCAATGAACGAACGAACAAACGAACGAACGAACGAACGAACAAACTTTATTTTAAAAGGGTAACAAATTGGGCGCGCAGGCCCGTCTTACATTCGGCCCTTTCAATCACTCATCTTTCATTCATCAAATGTGCATGTTACATTTACATAGGGATAAAAAAAAACATTGTCAAATGGATTTTGTAAGCTTAAACAATGCATATTACGCATGGTACATTCACATGGGGAAAAAAAAACGTTGTCAAATTAAAGTAGTAAACATAAACAGTGCATATTGCAATGTTGTAAGACACATCCCCCATCCACCCTCACACCCCGCAGCCACCCACAATCCCTCAGCCACCCACACATCCCCCACCCACCACACCCCCACCCACTCACATACCTCCACGCACTCACTCAGACTCAGGCAAACATACATGCCGCCACCCACCCACTGATCCCCCACCCACACACATTTCCCCACCCACACATACATCCCCCACCCATCCCATAACCGACACGCACACACCAACCCACATATTCTCCACCACCCACCCACACACCCGCAACCACCCAGCAAAACACAAATCACAAAACCACACACACATACTCCCGTCAACTCACACATCCCGCACCTATCCACACATACATCCCGCACCCTCACAATTTTTCCCACCCACACACACATCAGCCAACCTACACCCACTCACCCACCAAATATCCGCCACCTCTCAACTACACATCCCATACCTATACACACATCCCCACCCACAAACACATATCCCCACCTGCCCACACATATCCCCCGCCCATAAACACCCAAAAATCACACTTCTCCCACCCACACGCACCCCGCCACCCACATACGCCCCACACGCACCCTGCCACCCACATACGCCCCACCCACACACATCCGCCGCTCACACACATCTTCCCACAAACACACACATCCACCCACTCACGTACTCATCCATCAACCACTCACACCAACACATCACCCACCCGCCCATCAACACATGCATCTCTCATCTACCCTCCCACCACCCAGCCAAACACACATCCCCCACCCTCACTTACATCCATCATCCACATGCACATCCCACACCTCCCCCACCTCTCACACATCTCCCCTCCCACACAAAACTCCATCCATAAACACATTCCCCCCACACATACATCCCCCACATGCATTCCTCATACACATCCCTGCCCGCACAGAGGGCGATAGCGAGCGACTGAGAGAAAGAGAGAGAGAGAGAGGATGAGAGGGCGGGAGAGAGAGGAAGCGGGAGAGAGGGGGGGAGAGGGCGAAGAAATGCGAGGAGAGAGAGAGAGAGAGAGAGAGAGAGAGAGAGAGAGAGAGAGAGAGAGAGAGATTAAAAATAGAGGAGTAGAGGCGGAGAGAAATGGAGAAAATTAGAGAGTTATAGAGAGTGTGACAGAGAGTGTGACGGAGAATGTGACAGAATGAACAACAGAGAAGAACGAACAAACGAACAAGCTTTATTGTCAAATGGTTAAGAGATAGGAAGAGAGGGGGAGCGAGAGATAGGGGAGAGTGATGGACAGAGGATGAAGGGGTGGAGAGGCGTGTAGAGAGGGGAGCGAGAGATAAGGGAGAGTGATGGACAGAGGATGAAGGGATGGAGAAGCGTGTAGAGAGTGGAGCGAGAGATATGGGAGAGTGATGGGTAGAGAAGAAGGGATGGAGAGGAAAGCAGAGAAGGAAGAAACATCAAAGAGTCAGAAATTGGGCACGCAGGCCCGTCTTACATTCGGCCCTTCCTATAATTCATCTTTCGTACATCAATTATCTATTGTGTGAGTGAAGGATAGAAATGGTGAGAGGAGTTTAAGAGGAGAGAGAGAGAGAGAGAGAGAGAGAGAGAGAGAGAGAGAGAGAGAGAGAGAGAGAGAGAGAGTGGGGAAAGAGAGTTATATTATAAATAGTGGGAATGGGACAGAGGGAACAAACGAACTTTATTTCCAACGAGTTCAGAAATGGGCACGCAGGCCAGTCAGACATTCTGCTATACATAAATCACTTATTTAGGAAAGAGAAGAGAGAGGCTGAGTGGAAGGGATGGAGAGAGAGGGGGAGGGAGGGAGGGAGAGAGAGGGGGAGGGGGAGGGAGGGAGAGAGAGAGTGGGAGGGAGGGAGAGAGAGGGAGAGAGGGAGGGGGAGGGAGGGAGAGAGAGGGAGAGAGAGGGAGAGAGAGAGGGAGAGAGAGGAAGAGGGAGGGGGATAGGGAGAGAGAGGGAGGGAGGGAAAGAGAGAGAGGGAGGGAGGGAGAGTTAAGGGATACAAGGATAGACTTGCAAATGGGGAGAGACAGAGTGAAGAAATTATGAACATGAAATACAATGGGGAGAGACTGAGTAAAGAAAATATGAACATGAAATAAAATGGGGAGAGACTGAATGAAGAAGAGATGAACATGAAATAAAATGGGGAGAGACTGAATGAAGAAGAGATGAACATGAAATAAAATGGGTTCTTGTGTCAACCATGGGAAATAACCCCATGATTGTCGAGTTTTAGAAATGGGAGATAATTGCCCGGCGCGGGAAATGATAAAATCAATGGCGCCGAACACGTCACTTCCTGTCAATGCGGTTGCCCGCTGCTCGGCTATTCGATGTAATTTTGTCGTTTTGTTTTCTTCGGGCCTCTCTCTCTCTCTCTCTCTCTCCCTCTCTCTCTCTCTCTCTCTCTCGCTTAATCTCTCCCTCTCTGACCCTCTCACGCTGTGGGCCTCTCTATATCTTTTTTTCTCTCGCTCTATATGTTTGTGTCTCTCCCTTCCCCACCCCTCTCTTAATCTCTCTCTTAATCTCCCTCTCTTTCTCTCTCTCTCTCTCTCTCTCTCTCTCTCTCCCTCTCTGACACTCTCTCACGCTGTGGGTATCTCAATTGTTTTTCTCTCGCTCTATGTGTTTGTGTCTCTCCCTTCCCCACCCCTCTCTTAATCTCTCTCTTAATCTCCCCCCCCCTCTCTCTCTCTCTCTCTCTCTCTCTCTCTCCTTCTCTGACACTCTCTCACGCTGTGGGTATCTCAATTGTTTTTCTCTCGCTCTATATGTTTGTGTCTCTCCCTTCCCCACCCCTCTCTTAATCTCTCTCTTAATCTCTCTCTCTCTCTCTCTCTCTCTCTCTCTCTCTCTCCCTCTCTGACACTCTCTCACGCTGTGGGTCTCTCAATTGTTTTTTCTCTCGCTCTATGTGTTTGTGTCTCTCCCTTCCCCACCCCTCTCTTAATCTCTCTCTTAATCTCTCTCTCTCTCTCTCTCTCTCTCTCTCTCTCTCTCTCTCTCTCTCTCTCTCTCCATCTGAGACAACACCAATTTGTCTGTGACAAAACTCACAATTTTCGTCAATTACACCCACGCAACTAGTGTATTCAAAACAATGTTTTCCCCTAGTGAATTTGAAAAACGAAGACACAAACAATAGCTTTCACGATTTATTGCCTGGCATATTTCCCTACATCCCGTCAGGTACATACTGCATAAATCACACAACATAAACTAAAGCAATTAGATAAGTCCTTCAAGCTGAAATATACAACACACATATTCACACAGTAATTTGAATTGTCTACCACGGTAATTTTAAACTGACAATCATGTCTTTCGGTTTGCACAAAACTGGCCTATGCAGATTACTCGTGATCACTTCTGCCACCTTTAACATGCGACTATTTTGTGTTGTAGGCACTACGCGAAACGCATTGTCCCTATCAATCACGTGGTAGATTTCCAAAATGTGCCGACCAATCGATGACGTCGGGGGTTTGTCGTGTATCGGCTTGGCCAGGTCCCCATCGTCTTTGTGTATTATTCTGTCTACCCAGTTTGGTATGTGTTCGGCCACCCTGTTGTTAAACTGCCTCTCTGTCCTGCCGATGTAGGTAATCTGGCACCTGCATGTAATTTTGATAAATACACTTGGATATGGCGTGTAGAGGGACAGGTTATTTCACTGCTGGGTGTTGGAATGGGTGTGGTTCTGTATCTCATAAATGGAGTTGCAGCACAGAATGTTCGACCGGCTGCTGTAATGAGCCGGTCCTGTAGACGTTGCATTACCTTACCCCCTCGACTGGTTAGCTGGATAAATACCTCTTGTCTACTGACTGATGTTTCCACAGGTTTTGGTTTGGGCTATTGTCAGTGGCGCTTTATAAATCCTGTGAAGTACCCATTCAGGCGTGATATATTCTTCAGAGTTTCTTATCTTCCTGGCATGGTCTAGAAGAATCCACACTAAGACACTAGTGTACTGGACGGGTGCGAAGCTGTGACGTAATGCAACGCTATTTCTCCATCTGGCTTGCCTTTGTTTCTGATTATAAAAGACACTTTGATATCGCACACCCGTCCCCACACACCCCGTCCCCACACACCCCGTCCCCACACACCCCGTCCCCACACACCCCGTCCCCACACACCCCGTCTCAACACACCCGTTGCCAACACCCCGTTCCCACACACCCTGTCTCAACACTCCGTCCCAACACACTCTGTCCCCACACACCCCGTCCCCACACATCTCATGCCCACACACCCCGTCCCCACACACACCATTACCACATACCCTGTCACCACACACCCTGTCCCCACACACCCCGTCCCCATACACCCCGTCCCCACACAACCTGTCACCACATATCTTGTCACCACACAAACTGTCTCCACACACCCCGTATTCACACACCCTGTCATCACACACCCCGTCCCCACACACCCTGTCATCGCACACCCCGTCCTCTCACACCCCGTCCCCACACACCACTTCCCCACTCCACATGTGTAATCTATATCTGAGACGTCAGGCATCATTTGCCTGTGTGATTGTTGTTGTTGTTCCAAATAATTAAACCTACAATCTCAACTAATTCTACAATTTAACCTAATCCCACAATCGCAAATAATCCCACATTCGACTGAACACGTAACCAAATCATACCGCACAATCACAAATAATCACACAATTACAACAGATTACACAATCTCAACACATCACAAAATCCCACAGTCTCAACACATCACACACTTCTACAATTCCGACACACCAAACAATCACAAAATCACAAACCATCACACAATCTTTTCACGTCACAAAATCTCAATACATTATGTAATCTTAACACGTTACACAATCTCAACGCATCAGAAAGTCTCAACACATCACAAAGTCTCAACAGATCACATAATCACAATATCTCAACACATCAAACAGTCTCAACACATCACACACTCACAATATCTATACAGATCACACAATCAGAACACATCACACAATCGCGGAAAGACACAACAGACGACATCTGGGAATGGCGATTCTCGTTCGCGACAGCATGGTGGCGTCAGAGCTAGACATGTCCAGTTGGGACAGTGACGATATACAAATACAGGCGTTGAGAGTTCATTCCAGTATACCATTCTTGTTGGTTAATGTTTATGCCCGCAATGCCAGTGTGGACGCCCAGAAGTGGCAGTGCTTAAGTGGCATATTAGGCCACGAGAGAAATGTTATTTTCTGTGGTGACTTCAACGCTAAAGGCAGATCATGGGGAAACATTTCCTCCAATACACAGGGGGAGGAGCTCGAGACTGCACTGGAAACCATTGACCTGGTTTGTATCAACAGTGGCTGTGTCACCAGGACAGCAAGCCGTCCGGGCGATGAGGACAGTGCTATTGATCTGGCGCTAGTTTCACCTTCACTCACTACAGTGTGTAGATGGGGTATCCTAGGACACCATGGCAGCGACCACCACCCTTGCAGCATACTGGTGGAGAAAGGCAGAACCAGGCAGCACAAGCTAAAGGTAAAGACGTTCCAGTATGACAGTACAGGGCAAGATGTGGTGAGTAAAATAAGACGTGACAAGCGCAGAACGTTTCAGGGCAGGAAAACAAGCTGGGAGCAGCCACCGTGGTGGAGTTTCGAGGTGGAGAAGGCTTGGGTGGATAAGCGTAGTGCTGTAAGGAGATGGCAAAATGCCAAGAAGAACAGAGCTGGTCATCCTAGTCCCTGCTTGCACTTAGAAAGAGAGATGCACACAAAAGTAAGCTACTTCAAAAAACTTGTCACGGTTGTTAAAAGCGAAAAATGGGCAGAAGTGTGTCAAAGAGTAAGCACAGACAAGTCACTGAAATTGTTCTGGCGACAACATAAAAGCATGAGTGGTGTAGTCAAGAATAAGAGCATTTCTGACTTCCAAGGTGCTGACCTCATCTGGCAGAGGACTGACGAGGACAAGGGCAAAGCCCTCTTTGAACGCTACCTTGAGCAGAGCAACCAGACAGACATGGGAGGCCGAAATCTCGCCAAGGAGGTCACCTCAGACAGATGCAAGGCCCAGAACACTTCGGATGAAGACACAGTGACAGTGAAAGAAATCAAGGCTGTGCTTCGACGATCAAAAAACAGTGCTCCAGGTCCTGATGGCATAAGATACGACATAAATAGGTGTACCGACAATGAGCTAGAGAAACTAGCAGACATGTACAACAACAGTATAGGGAGTGCTAGCATCAAGGAGGAATGGTTACACAGCTATCTGATTCCCTTGCCGAAGCCTGACAAAGACCACACAAAAATTCAGGGATATCGAATTATAACCATGCAGAATACAATAGGCAAGCTGCTGGAGAAGGTAATTGCCAGGAAAATATCAAACCAACTAGAGAGGCAAGGTGTTTTCCCACCCACCCTGGGTGGGTACCGTTCAAAACGAGAAACCTGGACCAATGTAGCAGTCTTTGCCCAGGATGTCTATGAAGGTTTCCACTCAGGCACTGAAACCGTTGCTGCAGCGATTGATCTTGAGGACGCATACAACAGAGTACCACTGGATTTTTTAATGTTTCAGCTTCTCGAACTAAACGTAAGTCCATTCCTCCTTAGTTGGATCGCTGCAGCCCTCTTCCAACGGAAAGTAGTTTTTAGATGTGGCAGTTGGACTTCGGAACCAACAACAATATATCCTGGCCTACCACAGGGATCACCATTATCTCCGGTACTGTTCAACGCCTACACAGTGAGAATCACCAG
This sequence comes from Cepaea hortensis, assembly GCA_963921405.1. NCBI lineage: Eukaryota > Metazoa > Mollusca > Gastropoda > Stylommatophora > Helicidae > Cepaea > Cepaea hortensis. The sequence continues at coordinate 2,658,508 of OY992894.1, read as the reverse complement.
TGAGCAGATCACTGGACCTGGCAGGACATTGTCATATGCCGATGATGTTTTAGTGTATCGTCAGGGTAAGGATAGAGAGGAGGTTGCTGTGGAACTACAAACCGAACTCAATCGCATAAGTACTTGGTGTGATGAAGCTGGGGCAATGGTCAACCCAACAAAGGCAACAGTGACTTGGTTCTCGTTGAATAATCATATTGTCAACACACCAACACCAACTGTAATGCTGTGTTCAGAGACGGTGGAAAGAACGCAGGCAATGAATTACCTGGGGATACGGTTTGATCGAAGCCTTGCTTATAATGTGCACATAGACCAGGTAATAACAAAGGCCAAGCGGGGTTTGGCAGCGATGCGGGTGATGGCGGCAGCAAACTGTGAGCAGCGCCATCTATGTCTTCTGTACGAGGGGCTGGTCATGTCTGTTTTGGAGTATGCAATGGCAATCCTGACTCTCAGCCATAAGCAGATAGAAAGGATGGAAAGGATACAGAATGAAGCTATGCGCATTATTCTTGGATGTACAAGAGATACAGCATGCAGGGCGATGCGCTACCTTTTTGATTTTCCAACCATTGAAGAGAGAATACAAGTTTGCAGGGCACGCGCCTACCTCAGAATTAACGCAAACACACAACATCCACTGCATAGTGAAATTAGGAAGATGAAGGGCAGCAGGTTAAAAAGAGGACGGTCGTGGATGGGTCAAGCCGAAGACATTCTTCAACAGGTGTGTTCACTTGAGGACTTAGAACCTGGCGAGGAGTGGGTGCAAGTGCCAACAGACTTCTGCACATCCTTTTCAGTTTGCATCCAACTAGATAGAAAATGCAGACAAGAAAATCCGGCTGCTGTTGAGGCTGAAGTACAAGCGTTGATTTTCGAGAATTCGCTAGACGGTGACGCGGTCATCTACACAGATGGGTCAGTCGTCCGACATGTGAGAAGCTCATGGGCCTTTACAGCTCGGGCCGGAGGGAGAATTGTGAAGGAGGACTCTGGTGCTTTCACTGAAACCACAAGGAGCCTGACCATGGAAGTCATGGCAGTAAGTAAAGCAATAACATGGCTCGAGACACAGACATTCACTAGGGCTTGTTTCCTTAGCGACTCAAAGAACATGATCAAGAGGATAGAGGAGGGGTCGATCCGAAGAGAATGGTTGCTGCCTCTGGAGCGGGCTCGACTGGCAAAGATTAGTTTCATCTTCGGGCATGCGGGAGTACAAGGAAATGAGCGGGCTGACAAGCTCGCAGGTGAGGCTACGGTGGAGGGCGGACGCGCCATGGACCAGGCCGACATTCTGAATGCTCTACGAGAAGTAAGACTTTTGCGAGAACCAAGTGATGACTGTGAATCTACAACAATGGCCAGACTGCGAGAGCAGCAAATTAAAAGAGGGGTGGCCAAACAAGAACACTACGCAGGAAGCCAAAGAAGATTGATAAACCAACACAGAACTGGCGTCGTTAGCCGCTACACGTTGCGGGATTTGCTGAGGAGGGGATCCGAGCACTTATGGACTGAATGGTTCGATGTGCAATGAGGATGATCTGTCGACTAACTAACTAACTAACTAACTCACCTGGTTACACCTGGATATCAACAACTATGGTGCCTGTCTGCGATGGGGTGTCTGGTTCCCTTACACGTGTCACTGGGTGTGTATTATGGGACTCAGGCTGGGACATCACGTGTACATTTCTCAACGGACAAGTCTGGGCTGAAGCTGGGTTACCTCAGTGATGGTGCGCAGTTCCTAGAGCCCGGGTTAAAACTGGGTTACCTCAGTGAAAGTGTGCGGTTCCTAGAGCCCTTGTGCAGGGTTTAGGCTGTCGTGTCTGTGTTGTTGGTTAGTTGACTACTTGGGTGACTGGCTGAATGGTTGACCCATTCGCTGGATGGCTGGTAGGATGACTGGCTAATTGGCTGCTTGGTTGACTGGCTGACTGGCTGATTGGTTGACTGGCTGACTGGCTGCTTGGTTGACAGACTGACTGGCTAATTTGTTTATTAGCTGACTGGCTGCTTGGTTTGTTGGTTGTATCTCCTATGGACGGCTGTATTCTTCAACACGAATGTTCGCATGTATATTCGCTCAGGTCAAAGAAAGAGGAATAGCGCAAGCATCTGTGTAAGCAACGGGACATAATCGTTGAAACGACATGCATTGTGTAATATGTTGTATAATTATTTCCCTTGATAAATCAGCTCCAGAATCTGGCTACAATGAAGCATATAAGTAGTAGGAAGAGCAACACAGGATAAAGCCTGCGTAGGTTATTTCATGCTTGTTAGTTTTGTTGTTATTGATTGACTGATTGATTGATTGATTGATTGATTGATTGATTGATTTAGGAATCGACATCACAGCATTCGGGGCATTCCCATAAGTGCTCCGTCCCCATCCTCAGCAGCCAGCGAAGAGTTCCAACACTAATAGTACCAGTAGCAATCTGATTATAAGTCCGTCTCGCCTTTCCTCTGAGCGTTGAGCGTCGGCCAGATCCCTTCGTCACTCCTCGCTGTCTCATTCTTGCCAGACCATGGTAATCCATTTGCTGCTCCGATGTGTGCACGTGCTCCCACAAGGCCGCAACCACGTCTGCCTTGTAATGTATCAATACTCCACCAAGTTCTGCAGAACCAGCCAATCTGTCCGCCTGTTCATTTCCCAGCACACCAGCATGCCCCGGAGAAAAGATCCAGGCGATGCTTGTCACACGTGACCTCCGAAGCGAAGCAAGCCACTCCGCACGAAGTCTGCCCGTCCTCACCCTCGTCAGCATGCTTTCTGAGTCAGTTACAATCATGATGTGTGTGTGTGTGTGTGTGTGTGTGTGTGTGTGTGTGTGTGTGTGTGTGTGTGTGTGTCGTATTCTCCATCCAGCGGAGAGCCGCAGTGACCGCCTCCACCTCAATTCTTAAGCTGGATGTTGTGGTATCATATGCCAGGCTCTCCTGCCCCAAACATCGACCATTAGCTTTGGCTATGAACCCCCAGCCACTTCTCTCACCTCTTGACACCGAACCATCTGTGTAGATAATCACATCACCCGAGTGAGCATTGTCCTGAATTAGTTGCTGGATTTCCACTTCAGTGGCCCCTGCTGGCCACTCCCTGCACTCCCGGCTTAATGTGATTATAACTCTGCACAAGTCTGACTGCTCCGCTGGCACTCTGACCCACTCCTCTCCACGCCTAATGTTCTCCAAGGGGCACACCTGTCTGATCGTATCCTCCGCCTGAGCCATCCATGATTTCCCTCTTATCAGTCGCTGACCCTTAACTGCGTCCAACGCCTCATGCAGTGGGTGATCTGTGTCTGCAGCTACTCTGAGGTATGCCTTCGCCTGCATCACCTTGAGCCTACCAGCAACAGTCGGCAGACCAAGGATGTAACACATACACACTACTGGGGTGTCTCTGGTGCATCCCAGAATGACCCGCATAGCTTCGTTCTGTATGCGCTCTAACTTCACCAGCTGACTCTCTGAGACTCTGCTCTCTGAGCAGACCTAATCCATAATCAATTACTGAAAGGATCAAGTGCTGGTATAGTGTGAAAAGCATTCTCTGCTCTATGTCCATTGCAGCCATAGTTTTAAGTGCATTGTTGTTATTGTTGTTTCTTTGCCTCTGTCGGTGTTTATCATCATCCCTGTAGGATTGTATTGTCCGCAGATGGTGGCTTCTGTCACGACCAGAATGACCATCCCCGTACCTAGCGCCACTGCTCCCGCTGCATCCATTGTGACGGTGTCCTGGAGAAACCCGCTAACATTAAACTTGCCTAGTCAATCCCAAAAACAGCCAACATCTGTGACCCTCAATAACATCAGCAACATCTGTGACCCTCAATAACAACACCAACATCTGTGACCCTCAATAACAACACCAACATCTGTGACCCTCAATAACAACACCAACATCTGTGACCCTCAATAACAACACCAACATCTGTGACCCTCACTATTTTAACCGTGTGACCAGGCCAGACTAGGGTAGGACAAGTAATAAGTGCCAGACTTGCACTGGCGTGTCCTGTGTCTACAGTGCCCTGTGTCTAGTGTCCTGTGTTTACCGTGTCCTATGTCTAATGTCCTGTATCTACCGTGTCCTGTGTCTAATGTCCTATGTTTAATGTCCTGTGTCTAATGTCCTGTGTCTAATGTCCTGTGTCTAATGTCCTGTGTCTGATGTCCTGTGTCTAATGTCCTGTGTCTAATGTCCTGTGTCTAATGTCCTGTGTCTAATGTCCTGTGTCTACCGTGCCCTGTGTCTAATGTCCTGTGTCTACCGTGTCCTGTGTCTAATCTCCTGTGTTTACCGTGTCCTATGTCTAATGTCCTGTGTCTAATGTCCTGTGTCTAATGTCCTGTGTCTAATGTCCTGTGTCTAATGTCCTGTGTCTAATGTCCTGTGTTTACCGTGTCCTATGTCTAATGTCCTGTGTCTACAGTGTTCTATGTCTAATGTCCTGTGTCTACAGTGTCCTATGTCTAATGTCCTGTGTCTACAGTGTCCTATGTCTAATGTCCTGTGTTTACCGTGTCCTACGTCTAATGTCCTGTGTTTACCGTGTCCTATGTCTAATGTCCTGTGTCTAATGTCCTGTGTCTAATGTCCTGTGTTTACCGTGTCCTATGTCTAATGTCCTGTGTCTACCGTGTCCTGTGTCTAATCTCCTGTGTTTACCGTGTCCTATGTCTAATGTCCTGTGTCTAATGTCCTGTGTCTAATGTCCTGTGTCTAATGTCCTGTGTCTAATGTCCTGTGTCTAATGTCCTGTGTTTACCGTGTCCTATGTCTAATGTCCTGTGTCTACAGTGTCCTATATCTAATGTCCTGTGTCTACAGTGTCCTATGTCTAATGTCCTGTGTTTACCGTGTCCTACGTCTAATGTCCTGCGTTTACCGTGTCCTATGTCTAATGTCCTGTGTCTAATGTCCTGTGTTTACCGTGTCCTATGTCTAATGTCCTGTGTCTAATGTCATGTGTCTAATGTCCTATGTCTAATGTCCTGTGTCTAATGTCCTGTGTCTAATGTCCTGTGTCTAATGTCCTGTGTCTGATGTCCTGTGTCTAATGTCCTGTGTCTGATGTCCTGTGTCTAATGTCCTATGTCTAATGTCCTGTGTCTAATGTCCTGTGTCTAATGTCCTGTGTCTAATGCCCTGTCTACTGTGTCCTGTGTCTAATCTCCTGTGTTTACCGTGTCCTATGTCTAATGTCCTGTGTCTAATGCCCTGTGTCTAATGTCCTGTGTTTAATGTCCTGTGTCTAATGTCCTGTGTTTACCGTGTCCTATGTCTAATGTCCTGTGTCTACAGTGTTCTATGTCTAATGTCCTGTGTCTACAGTGTCCTATGTCTAATGTCCTGTGTCTACAGTGTCCTATGTCTAATGTCCTGTGTTTACCGTGTCCTACGTCTAATGTCCTGTGTTTACCGTGTCCTATGTCTAATGTCCTGTGTCTAATGTCCTGTGTCTAATGTCCTGTGTCTACCGTGCCCTGTGTCTAATGCCCTGTGTCTACCGTGTCCTGTGTCTAATCTCCTGTGTTTACCGTGTCCTATGTCTAATGTCCTGTGTCTAATGTCCTGTGTCTAATGTCCTGTGTCTAATGTCCTGTGTCTAATGTCCTATGTCTAATGTCCTGTGTTTACCGTGTCCTATGTCTAATGTCCTGTGTTTACCGTGTCCTACGTCTAATGTCCTGTGTTTACCGTGTCCTATGTCTAATGTCCTGTGTCTAATGTCCTGTGTCTAATGTCCTGTGTTTACCGTGTCCTGTGTCTAATGTCCTGTGTCTAATGTCCTGTGTCTAATGTCCTGTGTCTAATGTCATGTGTCTAATGTCCTGTGTCTGATGTCCTGTGTCTAATGTCCTGTGTCTGATGTCCTGTGTCTAATGTCCTGTGTCTAATGTCCTGTGTCTAATGTCCTGTGTCTAATGTCCTGTGTCTAATGTCCTGTGTCTAATCTCCTGTGTTTACCGTGTCCTATGTCTAATGTCCTGTGTCTAATGTCCTGTGTCTAATGTCCTATGTTTAATGTCCTGTGTCTAATGTCCTGTGTCTAATGTCCTGTGTCTAATGTCCTGTGTCTAATGTCCTGTGTCTACAGTGTCCTGTGTCTAATGTCCTGTGTCTACAGTGTCCTGTGTCTACTGTAACGGAGTGTTTCGGGTTCACCTTGGGTAGTGAGAGTGAACCACACCCGAGGTGTCTCTAGCACTCCCGTGTATTCTAGCCCCAGGGGTTGGACGAGCAGATACACTTTTTTTTTTCTCTGTGGTTGATCTCAGGTTATTTAGTTACGTCTACACACCCCTCCAGATTCTAGACCCCTACTAACTACCTACACCTGTTGAACAATGAACACTTAGGCATCGTCCGAGACCACACTCAATCATTATACAAAGAGCAAGTCAACTTACATAAAGTTTATTCTACCCTTGAGAATATAGAACTGAAATGAACATCCTGATAGAAGAATCTATTTACACAAATAGAAGATAGAGTAGCGAAAGACTTAGAGATGTAGGTGTCGTCATCGAGTTGAGAAGTAGAGTGGATGCAGATGTCCCGTCCAGTCGGTCCGCCACTCACCCGGCTTCCTTCCAGTGAGATGACTAGAACCTTGGAGACCACTCCGTCTCCCGAACGTGGAACCACAACAATAGAGTCACTGCTGGACCACACTTCACTGGACCAACTGCATCTATAACACTCCCACGGAGTCACTGGTAATACAGTTCTCGAACACAACCGAGTTGGAGACAATCTTCCTGGACTTGGCTCCAAGTATTGGTTACTTCGATGAACTAAATAGTCACTGACCGATCGAATGGTCTGTCACTCCTATCACAGTCCCACTGCAGAACAGCTATGGCATTGACCAATTCAATGGTCCCTTCGTCACAGCACCGGAACATGAATGGGAAAATGTCTATGACCAATTCAATGGTCTCTTACAGTCGCACTTTGGAGGATCAGATATGGCTACTGAAAAGTTACTGAGTCCTTCTAGAACACAGTTGATAATCTGGATACGGTAACAGTACATTAATAGAATCAGACATCTATTTTACGGAAACAATTCAGGTTGGACTATAATCCATAGTCCCTTCCACCGGGTTACACTTGACACACGTCACTACTGGTGTAGTTCTTCTCAAGACCTGCCACTCGAGCTGTCCAAAGAACCATTCAAGTGTCTGAAGATTAGTTACTTCTGCGTTTAGGCAGAACCCCCGTCAAACCAGACGGACCGGTGTTCCCTGTCGAGCATGATTACTCAACATGCTGAAATGTTCCTGGCAAAACCAGAGTATCTTCTATTTTAAACGATCACAAACCATCACGTCCCACACGTGCACCTTCAGGGCAGTTGTATGTCTTGAAGCAAACTTCACGCATGGTGAATCCCATTGGGTACCTGGTGTGATGGAGTCTGGCGTGATAAGTAAAGAACTGAACCCTTCGCTCTGTCACACGAAGTGGTTTCCTGCCAACAACAATTATAGTTGACTGGTTCCTCAACAGGCAAACTCCTGAAAAGGAAGAGCGACCGGTGAGAGTACACTGGCCCAAACATTAGTTCACATGCATCCTACCAAAACTACTCAATTCTCAGTCATGCTAGTTAGTTATTCATATAACCAAAGCATTATCTCTATATGGAGAGTAGTCAAGCATGGGTTCACAAATGTCAGCTGGCCTCACAGAACAGCCCGTCAAACAGAGCTAGACATCAGAATGACGAGTCTGATCATTGGTCTCACCTATCCCTAATCATCTACCAGTCGTCGCTAACGTCAGTAATGATACAAGGCTGTTATTGTTCTAATTTAATCGAACTAAACAAATAGGTAAAGAGTCCCTAGACTCGTTCCTAACATCATCAATGTACATTAAGAAACATAAACTTGATCAATATACCATCCCTCGGGATATAGGAATAGTACATGATCACATCCAATATGTACACAAGCCTGTTTGCTGGTGGGACCACCTGCCCACGCCACAGCAAACTCTTCTTATCAGACTCTGCCTTAGAGTCAAGAAGCCTTCTTGAGAATACATGTTCCCCCCCCCCCCATGTTCCAAGGGTACTGTTCCAAGTCTGTCCTCCCAAGTGGTTTAGCCTTGGCCTGGACTGAACTTCATCGTTGGTTTGGTCTACCAACACATACTTTCATAACTTGCTTTCACATCCCCCATATTCGATATTTCCCCAGTCTCATACAGCCTCCTGCATCCTTCCATACTTCCAGCACCTTAGCATTCACTCGCACTAGCGCCAGTATGAAAGAAACAGGATAGCTTAGACAAGATTTCAGAACGCATATTTACATCGCGACGGCACGCCGTGTTATCCCGCGTCGATCTATTCGGCGTTCGGAATTACCCCAGGAAGTATCACATGCCATGACCTAATATATATACACAATATCACATCATATATATATAGATATAGCACCAAAGCCACTTACCTTTCCACAGAAATCCGCTGTTCCACACAATGAATTCACTATTAAGTTATTACACAATAGTTACATCATTCTTGGTGGCACAGAACTAAGTTCTTCCTTTACTTAGTAACTAAGCACAATTTTGTCTGAATCTCCACCTACCAACTTACCTGGTTTTCTAACCGTTCTTCTGGCTTCAGCAACTGACTGACATAATCTAAGTTTCCATCCGGCACAAGTAACTAGGTTTTATTCTAACACAGCAACCTAATAGATGCAACGATTGGCAATATATAGTACATATATTTGGAACCCAAATCGCCCATATCACATTACGGCGTTCCTAACAGCTGATTCGCGAGCACACAGTAAACAAACCCACGATTAATTGTCACCTGCGTTATCGATCGGTTTGCTAATTAGTATGCGAGGACATCCGCATAGGTAATGAGGTTAGAACAATGGCGTGTGGAACACACGTACAAAGTTAAATGATTTAACCAAATATCTACCTGGATGGTGAAACCAGCTCTCCAGTCAGCTTCCGAACTGTTCAAGGGCTTCTCAGCTTCCTTTTCATAACAGTCAGCCGAATCATGGTTGAGGTGAGACGCAACACAAAAATGGCTCACATCAGGCCAGCGTCAGTTCTCTTCGAACAAAAGTAAGTGAATGACTGCTGTAGCCAATTTCCCGCTTCGTGCCAACTCAATGCGCACAAGAAGCGAGTGCTTCTTGAGAAAAGATACTTTCTCGGGAAAACGTCATTCCCCGCCTAGAGTTTCTAGATCTCTCTGCACGAGAATTTAGAGCGATACCCAACATCACGGGTTACTCGAATTCCAGTGTTTCGAGACGATTCTAGATAATAAGTCCTCCATCGGCTTCCCTCAGTCTATTTTTAGCTGGGAAAGTCCCCGATGACGCGCCAAAATAGTGCGGGTTGTTGACGACCCAAGACAGATAAACGCGTTTCGTCACATAGGCCCCCACTTTAAGAGGATCGACCCCGTCGTTCCACTTCTACGCAGAAGCTGTCTATGTCGTTCGTTCTTCTTTCTAAGAGACCGGATGGCGGGTGAGGAAGTCTAACCCGTCAATATTGTATAGAATACTTTTACCACATTCGGTGGGGTGACAAGCTATTCAGTATCACGGGTGATCAACGCCTACTCCGCTACTGCGATCGGGCATCTCGCAGTATCTTGCGGACCAGAGCTCCCGTCTCGACCTGATTTAACGATCGTTCCTGCCAGAGTTTACTGGACTTCTGCAACTCCAGCTTCCCCTTTCGAGGACCCAGCTGGACTGCAGTCGGTCGGATTGAGGGACCAAGGGTCTGTGTCCGTTCCGACACAACCCACCTCTTCCTACCACGGTTCTCAGTGTAGCTAGCACTGCGGGTGTTCCTTTGGCCGGTCATGTTCCCCCGAGCACCGGGCTGAACCGAAGAAGGTACCTGCACATACATATAGGACTTCCTATGGTGTGACAGGCTTTCCGCTACCTGACCTGAACCCCGAACCGTTATTTCAGCGAATCTCTGCGCCCTTGGGCTGGTGGACTTATCATCGGGCTTCCCCTCATAGTGCATGAGGAGACTGGAATGGAAAGTAGTAGACTTTCCCAGGATCACCACTCCATAGTGCTTGTGGAGCCCCACTTTATCCACTAGGAATGGGCCCTGCCACCCGATTTCGAATTCGTTCCCCTCGATTGGGAGGAGTACTAGAATTCGGTCTCCAACCTCTAAGGATATCTTCGTCTTCGTCCGTTTCTCAAGTGTGCATTTACGGCACTCCGGACAAGACCTAATATACCTGCGCACGTCGCCTGTCATTCCCGGCCACCAATAGTACCGGGATAGACATTTACTGGTTGTCCCTACAGTCAGATGTCCGGTTGGGGACCTGACATGTACCGTTCGCAGCAGATTAGCTCTGAAGCTCTCAGGAACCAACGTACGTTCCCTCTGCCTTTTCTCTGTCCCAGTCTGAATTAACGGTGACTGGTTATCAGAGTTGCACTTACCCTGAGTTAACGGGTTTTCATTGTTGGGCAACCATTCCGAACAAGGACACTCCGTCGCATCCTTGCTCCGAGCATTACTCATTCTATCCGGGTGAGTATTTCGGAGACTTACCTTTTCAAGACCCTCTTCCTCTGTATCTCTGACCTGCCTAGACTTAGGGATGCTAGGGTGTTCTGTTCCGCCCAGAAACACGTACTTCCGGCCAAGAATTAGGGGATAGAGAGGATCCGGTACGACTGCCGCCTGAATGCATCCAGTAACGTACTTGCTCCGAATCTCCACATTGGCAATCGGGCAACGTAACGCCACAGCACTCCTACTGGCTGGCTGTATCTCCGTCATCTCCCCGGTGAGTTGCTCTGGGCCTGTCAGGTGGGATGCAATTACAGCTGAAAATTGCAATCCCGTGTCGTAGAGGCACAACACCTGTCGCCCATTCACTTCTACTCTCTCAACCACTGGAGGTCGTCTAGTTTCTCCCTTCCCATCAACCGACTTCACTTTCCTGCAAGATCTATCCCTAACCTCTGCAAGACAAGTAAAGTGAAAGTCCTTGGGCTTACTCTTACACTCACTCGTATTGTGAGTGCTAGACTTGCAGAATTTGCACCAACGGTCACTCCACTTCCTCTTTGGAGAACTAGGTGGGCTATTCTTACCTTGGTTGACGTTAGAGATCTTCTCTAAAGAGTCTACCTGTTTCTTTGGTTCATCAGAACCTTGGGTCTTCTTTGACTTCTTCTTTGACTTACCTTGATCCGGATCTTTCGATCTCGGATCTGTTGGACTGGTGTCCCCAGTCTCGCCATAGACTTCAACGTATCTTTCGGCTAACTTGGTGACTATATCCAATCTCTCAGCCCCATTCTCACCTAAGAAGTTTCGCAAGGGTTTAGACATTTGCATTCGCATCTGATCTACAACCATCAACTCACGCAAACTTTCATACTCCTCATTAAATCCGGCCAAGGCCATCCATTTAAGAAGGTATGAGTTCAATCTCACACTGTATGCTGAAAACAGTTCACCAGGTTCTCGCTTCGCCGTCCGAAACTTCCTTCGGTATGAGTGCGCTGTGATCTCGAATCTCTTCAAGAGAGCCGCTTTCAATGCCGGGTAATCATTCTGTAAACCCGGTGGTAAGCGTGCATACACCTCATAACCTTCGGCACGGAGTCCCTGTGAGAGTTTCAAACACCATTTCTGTTTGTCTAGACCCATTGCAATAGACATGGCTTCATACTTTTCTAAGTATTGGTCTATCCGTTCCTTCTCGGGTTCGAACGGCTGTAAAGGCCATTTCATAGCCTGGTAGTCACGTCTACTGGTTGACTCTGAGCCAGGAGGTACACCTCCTCCCATAGCTCCATCAGTTACACCTGTAGCAGGCACTTGTGCCTCAAGTAGCTTCATTCGATACTCATGGTCACGTTTTTCTTTCTCGGCTTCCAACTCAAGCCGTTTCATTTCAGTGTCAGCCGCTATCCTCTTTTCCTCAAGAGCCACTTTACTGGCTTCCAGTTCTCTTTCTGCTCTCCTCCTCTCTCTTTCCTCTTGGCGAAAATTTCTTTCCACCTCTTGGACATAGGATTTCAAAGCATCTCCTTCAAGACCAGACTTACGTCCAGTTTCCTGAACTTTTTCCAAGTCTATCTCTTGGGTAGACATGTTGACTATGATAGGTGGGTACTCAAGTATGTGTGGGTGAAGCAATACAATGAATCAATAATCAATAGTACTAACTAATCACCACAACACAAATGTCCGTCAGACAGTTAGGAAATAGGTAGAAGTAGTAGAATCTTATGTAGACTGTAGTAGAGGATAAAGACAAAGTCCCTATCCCTATGTGAGAGGTCTACAACACACAAAGATCTTGGAATAATCCCGGACGGGCCCCCACTCTGTAACGGAGTGTTTCGGGTTCACCTTGGGTAGTGAGAGTGAACCACACCCGAGGTGTCTCTAGCACTCCCGTGTATTCTAGCCCCAGGGGTTGGACGAGCAGATACACTTTTTTTTTTCTCTGTGGTTGATCTCAGGTTATTTAGTTACGTCTACACACCCCTCCAGATTCTAGACCCCTACTAACTACCTACACCTGTTGAACAATGAACACTTAGGCATCGTCCGAGACCACACTCAATCATTATACAAAGAGCAAGTCAACTTACATAAAGTTTATTCTACCCTTGAGAATATAGAACTGAAATGAACATCCTGATAGAAGAATCTATTTACACAAATAGAAGATAGAGTAGCGAAAGACTTAGAGATGTAGGTGTCGTCATCGAGTTGAGAAGTAGAGTGGATGCAGATGTCCCGTCCAGTCGGTCCGCCACTCACCCGGCTTCCTTCCAGTGAGATGACTAGAACCTTGGAGACCACTCCGTCTCCCGAACGTGGAACCACAACAATAGAGTCACTGCTGGACCACACTTCACTGGACCAACTGCATCTATAACACTCCCACGGAGTCACTGGTAATACAGTTCTCGAACACAACCGAGTTGGAGACAATCTTCCTGGACTTGGCTCCAAGTATTGGTTACTTCGATGAACTAAATAGTCACTGACCGATCGAATGGTCTGTCACTCCTATCACAGTCCCACTGCAGAACAGCTATGGCATTGACCAATTCAATGGTCCCTTCGTCACAGCACCGGAACATGAATGGGAAAATGTCTATGACCAATTCAATGGTCTCTTACAGTCGCACTTTGGAGGATCAGATATGGCTACTGAAAAGTTACTGAGTCCTTCTAGAACACAGTTGATAATCTTGATACGGTAACAGTACATTAATAGAATCAGACATCTATTTTACGGAAACAATTCAGGTTGGACTATAATCCATAGTCCCTTCCACCGGGTTACACTTGACACACGTCACTACTGGTGTAGTTCTTCTCAAGACCTGCCACTCGAGCTGTCCAAAGAACCATTCAAGTGTCTGAAGATTAGTTACTTCTGCGTTTAGGCAGAACCCCCGTCAAACCAGACGGACCGGTGTTCCCTGTCGAGCATGATTACTCAACATGCTGAAATGTTCCTGGCAAAACCAGAGTATCTTCTATTTTAAACGATCACAAACCATCACGTCCCACACGTGCACCTTCAGGGCAGTTGTATGTCTTGAAGCAAACTTCACGCATGGTGAATCCCATTGGGTACCTGGTGTGATGGAGTCTGGCGTGATAAGTAAAGAACTGAACCCTTCGCTCTGTCACACGAAGTGGTTTCCTGCCAACAACAATTATAGTTGACTGGTTCCTCAACAGGCAAACTCCTGAAAAGGAAGAGCGACCGGTGAGAGTACACTGGCCCAAACATTAGTTCACATGCATCCTACCAAAACTACTCAATTCTCAGTCATGCTAGTTAGTTATTCATATAACCAAAGCATTATCTCTATATGGAGAGTAGTCAAGCATGGGTTCACAAATGTCAGCTGGCCTCACAGAACAGCCCGTCAAACAGAGCTAGACATCAGAATGACGAGTCTGATCATTGGTCTCACCTATCCCTAATCATCTACCAGTCGTCGCTAACGTCAGTAATGATACAAGGCTGTTATTGTTCTAATTTAATCGAACTAAACAAATAGGTAAAGAGTCCCTAGACTCGTTCCTAACATCATCAATGTACATTAAGAAACATAAACTTGATCAATATACCATCCCTCGGGATATAGGAATAGTACATGATCACATCCAATATGTACACAAGCCTGTTTGCTGGTGGGACCACCTGCCCACGCCACAGCAAACTCTTCTTATCAGACTCTGCCTTAGAGTCAAGAAGCCTTCTTGAGAATACATGTTCCCCCCCCCCCATGTTCCAAGGGTACTGTTCCAGTTCTGTCCTCCCAAGTGGTTTAGCCTTGGCCTGGACTGAACTTCATCGTTGGTTTGGTCTACCAACACATACTTTCATAACTTGCTTTCACATCCCCCATATTCGATATTTCCCCAGTCTCATACAGCCTCCTGCATCCTTCCATACTTCCAGCACCTTAGCATTCACTCGCACTAGCGCCAGTATGAAAGAAACAGGATAGCTTAGACAAGATTTCAGAACGCATATTTACATCGCGACGGCACGCCGTGTTATCCCGCGTCGATCTATTCGGCGTTCGGAATTACCCCAGGAAGTATCACATGCCATGACCTAATATATATACACAATATCACATCATATATATATAGATATAGCACCAAAGCCACTTACCTTTCCACAGAAATCCGCTGTTCCACACAATGAATTCACTATTAAGTTATTACACAATAGTTACATCATTCTTGGTGGCACAGAACTAAGTTCTTCCTTTACTTAGTAACTAAGCACAATTTTGTCTGAATCTCCACCTACCAACTTACCTGGTTTTCTAACCGTTCTTCTGGCTTCAGCAACTGACTGACATAATCTAAGTTTCCATCCGGCACAAGTAACTAGGTTTTATTCTAACACAGCAACCTAATAGATGCAACGATTGGCAATATATAGTACATATATTTGGAACCCAAATCGCCCATATCACATTACGGCGTTCCTAACAGCTGATTCGCGAGCACACAGTAAACAAACCCACGATTAATTGTCACCTGCGTTATCGATCGGTTTGCTAATTAGTATGCGAGGACATCCGCATAGGTAATGAGGTTAGAACAATGGCGTGTGGAACACACGTACAAAGTTAAATGATTTAACCAAATATCTACCTGGATGGTGAAACCAGCTCTCCAGTCAGCTTCCGAACTGTTCAAGGGCTTCTCAGCTTCCTTTTCATAACAGTCAGCCGAATCATGGTTGAGGTGAGACGCAACACAAAAATGGCTCACATCAGGCCAGCGTCAGTTCTCTTCGAACAAAAGTAAGTGAATGACTGCTGTAGCCAATTTCCCGCTTCGTGCCAACTCAATGCGCACAAGAAGCGAGTGCTTCTTGAGAAAAGATACTTTCTCGGGAAAACGTCATTCCCCGCCTAGAGTTTCTAGATCTCTCTGCACGAGAATTTAGAGCGATACCCAACATCACGGGTTACTCGAATTCCAGTGTTTCGAGACGATTCTAGATAATAAGTCCTCCATCGGCTTCCCTCAGTCTATTTTTAGCTGGGAAAGTCCCCGATGACGCGCCAAAATAGTGCGGGTTGTTGACGACCCAAGACAGATAAACGCGTTTCGTCACATCTACCTTGTCCTATGTCTAATGTCCTGTGTCTAATGTCCTGTGTCTACAGTGTCCTGTGTCTGATGTTCTGTGTCTACCGTGTCCTGTGTCTACAGTGTCCTGTATCTAATGTCCTGTGTCTACAGTGTCCTATGTCTAATGTCCTGTGTCTAATGTCCTGTGTCTACAGTGTCCTATGTCTAATGTCCTGTGTCTAATGTCCTGTGTCTAATGTCCTGTGTCTAATGTCCTGTGTCTAATGTCCTGTGTCTACAGTGTCCTGTGTCTAATGTCCTGTGTCTGCCGTGTCCTGTGTCTACAGTATCCTGTGTCTAATGTCCTGTGTCTACAGGGTCCTATGTCTAATGTCCTGTGTCTAATGTCCTGTGTCTAATGTCCTGTGTCTAATGTCCTGTGTCTAATGTCCTGTGTCTAATGTCCTGTGTCTAATGTTCTGTGTCTACGGTGTCCTATGTCTAATGTCCTGTGTCTACAGTGTCCTATGTCTAATGTCCTGTGTCTAATCTCCTGTGTCTACCGTGTCCTGTGTCTACTATTGTCAAGGATTTCAATGAAGTGTTAATAGTAGACATTGCAAAATGAGTTACACGGGGAAAAAAAGCTAATTGCATATCATTTACAGGACGTAGCAGTAAACCCCTGCATGTTTTGGCTGTTCGTGATCTTTTCGCAAGTTTATGTTCAATAGTTTGCCATTGTTTTCTGAACATCCGGCACCCATACCATTTCATAAAAACCAACTTAAGGCGTAAACACCCCTATCTTTCCTCCCTAAACTTAAAAAAAAAAAAACACACAATAATTGAAGGGGTGAAACCTATATAAATTCATCGGCGATTGAAGGTCCAATACGGCAATGCATGCCTATCCGTCCATCAAGTGTATGAGTGGAGTAGGAAGTTTCAAAACGTTTCGGTCCGATGAAGAGGTACAGCAGGTGGTACATGAGTGGTTACAGGCGCCACCAAGAGAATTGTTTTCTACAGGAATCTAAGCGCTTTATCCGCACCAGAGGAATTACATTGAACGCAGTGGTGGCTACAATGGTAAGTTAATAAGTAAGTCACAAATGGCTGTAGATTGATTGATTGATTGATTGATTGATTGATTGATTGATTGATTGATTGATTGATTGATTGATTGATTGATTGATTTAGGAATCGACATCACAGCATTCGGGGCATTCCCATAATCGCTCCGTCTCTATCCTCAGCAGCCAGCGAAGAGTTCCAACACCAATAGTACCAGTAGCAATCTGATTATATGTGCGTCTCGCCTTTCCTCTAAGCGTCGAGCATCGGCCAGATCCCCTCGTCACTCCACGCTGTCGCATTCTTGCCAGACTATGGTGATCCATTTGCTCCTCCGAGGTGTATACATGCTCCAACAAGGCTGCAACCACGTCTACCTTGTCATGCATCAATACTCCACCAAGTTTTGCCGAGCCAGCCAATCTGTCTGCCTATTCATTTCCCAGCACACCAGCATGCCCCGGAGAAAAGATCCAGGCGATGCTTGCCACCCGTGACCTCCGAAGCGAATCAAGCCACTCCGCACGAAGCTTGCCTGTCCTCACCTTCCTCAGCAAGCTTTCTGAGTCAGTTACAATCATGATGTGTGTGTGTATCGTATTCTCCATCCAGCGGAAAGCTGCACTGACCGCCTCCACCTCCATTAATAAGCTGGATGTTGTGGTATCATATGCATGGCTGTAGAAAAATAACTAAAGATGATAACAACTTGAAACCAGTTTAATTTTATACATACATTGTCCCGTTATTTTTCAACATAATTTCCACCGACATTGATGCATTTATCCCATCGTTTTATCAGTCCTCCCAAACCCGCTGCATAGAACAGTGTACCATGTTTTCATTTACCAGCCATCCCACAGAACTGTGTGGCTTTCTTATTGACTCACACTCACACTCACACACACACACACACGCTCGCGCACACACACACGCTCACACTATCACTCTCACACTCACTCACTCACTCATGGACGCACGCACGCACGCACACACATACACATGAAAAATTACAACAAGTTGGGCAGTAGTAACTCGTGGCTGGCAGAATATAGGTCGACCTGTGAGGCACACACTGAGAGCAATTGCCCAGAGACCTTGTTCACTGTTGCGGAAAACTGCCGCATCGACAACCCTGTATGTGAACTTGTGTCAGGTGAATATGTCGTATTTCATGGAAACAAAAACAATCAAATACAGAAGTTCTAGAAAAACGGAATGAAAAGAGAGTTAGTGACAAACATAAGAAGAGACTAGTGAAATATTTCGGCCACGTTAAAAGACACAACACTCTTATAAAAACCATAGTGGAGGGCAAGATTGAGGGCAAGATTGAGGGCAAGATTGAGGGCAAGATTGAGGGCAAGCGAACAAGAGGTAGACAACAAATCAAATCAAATCAAATCAAATCAAATCAAATCAACTTTATTAGGGTCACAAATTGGGCGCGCAGGCCCGTCTTACATTCGGCCCTTCCAATCACTCGTCTTTCATTCGTCAAGAGCATTATACATTTACATAGGAAGAAAAATAAACATTGTGAAATGAATGTTGTAAACATAAACAAGGAAAATTACCATGTTATGAGGCCCATCTCCCACCTACCTATACATCACCCCAATCACACAACACCCCCACCCACCCACACACGCATTCCCTACCCGTCCACCAACACACACTCACTCACGCATACATCCTCCACTAAGCACCCCCCCCCCACCCCCCCCCCCACCCCCAACCAAACATCTCTCGATCACAATACCCCTACCCATACACATTCTGCACTCACTCACGCATCCCACCCCGACACATACACATCCCTCACCCACCTACACATCCCTAAGCCACTCACACACCCCCACCCACACATTCCCCATCCACGCACACATCTCCCACCCACACACCCCCACATACTTCCCCCAACCACCCCACCCATACACACATTCCCCGCACCCATCACACACATCCCCGACACCACACACTATCCCCCACCCACACACATATCCTCACCCATACCACCACACCCCCACCCACACACCATGCACACATCCCCCACCAACACACCGCGCACATATCTCAAACCCACACACCATACACTTATCCCCACCCGCCCTTGCATCCCCAATCCACCCAACACAATCTCCTATCCACACAACCCCGCCACCCACACATACTTCCTCAAACCACCCACACATCACCACCCACATAAACACACACACCCCACACCCGTTCCATACACATATCCTCCACCCATACACACATCCCCCACACCCATTCCCCCACCCCTACTTTCACCCCCACACATCCATCCACACATCCCACCAACACCCACAAATATCACTACCCACAAAAACCCACACACCCCAACCCATCCAAACGCATACCCCCACCCACACACACCCCCACCCACACATATCCCCACACTCACACACATCCTCCACACACACTCACACCTCCTCACATCTAGACACATACAAAATGTCTCACGTTAGCATTGAAACTAGTATGAACAAACTCCCACACTTTACTCACACACATACACTGACAATTGTCATGAACAGTCTCATAAAAATGTTAAACATGGAGAAAAATGTGTACATAAAAAGTATGTGAGGTAAACATAGTGATGCTCCCACACACAGAGATACACACAGAGAAGGCACACACACACACACACACACACACACATTCACTCTCACGCTCACTCATTCTGTCTCTCATTCACACTCACTGACTCTCTCACTCAAACTACAGTAATGTACATAAGTTTATATTATACATGATAAAATCAAATGGTATTTAACTGATAATATGACAGATGAGAATACACAAACATATGGATTCGCGTGTTACATAACATGCGTGTTACATGACATGCATCTGCTCAGCTCTCTCTCTCTCTCTCTCTCTCTCTCTCTCTCTCTCTCTCTCTGTCTCTCTGTATTCTTTCATATACACACACTCACACGCATGCGCGCGCTCACACACACACACACACACTAACACATCAACTCTCGAACTGTCTCACTCTCTCACACACAATCCTTCACACACACACTCACTCTCTCAATCACACTCTCTCACACATATACATACGCATGAACGCATGCACGCACGCACACACTCCCTCACTCACTCTCACACATACACGTACGAATGCATGCACTGACACATTCCCCTACCATTTCTCGCTCAATCACTCTCTCCACACACACGCTCGCACGTGCACACACACACACACATACATTATCTCACTCTCTCTGACACCCACTTTCTCTCTCTCTCTGTCTCTGTCTGTCTGTCTCTCTCTCTCTCTCTCTCTCTCTCTCTCTCTCTCTCTCTCTCTCTCTCTCTCTCTCTCGCTCCCACACGCACACAATATATATTGAACAATTATAGTTAAACAACAACAACAACAATACTTTATTTTGAAAGGGTTAAGAATTGGGCACGCAGGCCCGTCTAACATTCTGCCCTTTTATCACTCTCTTTCATACATTATACCATTCACACATCATTCAAGGCTAACTGAAAACAGCAACAATATAAAAGATATGCATTATAAAGGCATGTGGAAAAATTAAAAATAAATACTACACGACTCAGTAATAGTAATAACTGGTGTGGCATTTATTAGCTATGTGGAATATACTGGCCTACCAAAAGGGGAGTGGCTGTTATACTAGGGTTTTATTATATTATTACTTCTATTATTAAGGGGGAATTAATCCGTACTGAGATAGTGTTCAAATAATTTGCGATTATATGTATAGGGATTGATGATGTCTTTTATTTCATGTGGAAGAATGTTCCACAGCTGAGCTACAGAATACGTTAAGCTTGTTTTGTATAAGTCTATCCTAGGCTTCGGAAGGTGTAATAAATTTAATCGTTTACTGTGTCTAGCATTATATTCAAACAATGGCCAAAGGTAGTTTGGGGCATTCCGATGTAGGATTTTGTGAATTAGTTTGGCCTTATTGAAAAGCAGACGTTTGCGGAGTGGTAGTAACTGAAGGCGTTTATGCAGGCTAGGATTGTCAGTTAAATGTTTGCTATAAATTAATCTCATGGCCCGTTTCTGGAGTGAGTAAAGTCGCTTGGTGCTTGAATTGGAACAACCGTCCCAGATTGTAGAGCAGTCGTAGTCAAAATGTGTCTGTATGTGAGACGTATAGAATATTTTCCTTGTGTCCTCATCAAGGAAATTTTTAATTTTGGCGAGTTGGTAGACTTTTTTCGCTGTTTGTTTAGAGAGCGCTTGAACGTGAGGATTAAAGGTTAGGTTTCTATCAATGATGAGGCCTAATGTTTTGTGCTCAATTACACTTTCTACTGGCATGTTATCGATGTGAAGTTGAAGTGATCTGTGTGAATTTAGAGTCTGAAGTCTTTGTCTGGTTGTTAATAACATAGATTTTGTTTTAGTGATGTTAATTTGCATACGGTTCGCATAGCTCCACCTAACTACATTATTTAATTCTTGTTGCAAAGACAACTCCAGCAAATTACTGCTTTCAGCGTTTGTATACACTGTACAGTCGTCTGCAAATAGATCGCAGGACGACGAAAGATGCAAAGGTAGATCATTAATATATATGGCGAATAATAGAGGGCCAAGAATAGAGCCTTGCGGTACTCCAGTATTGAAGGTAGTGGTTTGGGACAGAGATTTATTGTATGATACTACTTGCTTTCTGTTTGACAGAAAAGATGTTATTAGCGTCACAACATTAGGGCCAATTTTCATTGTCTCTAGTTTTTTAATTAAAATGGCATGGTCTATCATATCAAATGCTTTTCTGAAATCGATAAACACAGCTCCACATAGATTGTTGTTATTTATATTATGGTGCCAATTTTCTATCATGTTTGTTAGGGCCGTATGGCAAGAATATTTTGGTCGAAATCCTGATTGACTGTCAACTATAAGCTTGTTGCGATCTAAATACTGTAATGTTACCTTATGGATGTGTTTTTCTAGTGGTTTAGATACAATTATAATGAACGATTATAATGAATAATTATACCAGTAAATGAATTATGGTGGCATATAGTCGGTATGGATTAAGTATTGAAAGAGTTTTCGGTTAAATGTGTAGGGACTCATTGGAGTTTTCAGATCTGGAGGCAGATCATTCCATAAGTGCGCACCAGAATAGACGAAACATGTTTTGTATAGGTCCAATCTAGGCTTTGAGACATGTAACAAATTTAGGCGCTTGCTGTTCATTGCATTAGATCAGTGTTTCCCAACCTTTTTTGTGCCATGCCCCACTTAAGCCTTTCTAAAATTCATATTTCCCCCCTCCCCCGCCCCACGCCCTCCCCCCCTCAACATATACATTATTTTTAATATTCAAAAATTGAAATGTTCACTAAAGAAACTTGAATGATAGGCTTTAGGAAGAAATCACTAGGTAATTATTGAGCAAACACAGTAAGTAAATTTTCAAAACATATAATGGAGAACTGAAATTCAAGTACAAAATAATTTTAATGAAAGATTTTTCTATATTATTTTAATTATTAGTAATTATTTATTATTTAAATTTAGTGAGATCCTTGAGCTTGACGCTTGCTGCAAAGAGATCTTATGTCAGGTTCCAATTTAGTTAACTTCAGTCTCAAGTCTCCCCGTTTTTTTATATTCAGCCGATTTCTTCCATTTTCGAATTGCCCCCCTTAACAGTCAAATTGCCCCCCTGTGGAGCATGGGCCCCACGTTGGGAAACACTGCATTAGATTGAATCAGCGGCAGAAGATACTCAGGGGTATTCTGAGATATAATTTTGTTCACTAATTTGGCTTTGTTGAAAAGGAAGCGCTTTTGAAGTGGTAGAAGTCTTAGATGACTGTACAAATTATTACTTTCAACGTGCTTTCTGCCAGAAACCAGACGAATAGCGCGGTTTTGTAGAGAACATAGTCGTTTTAAACCAGCTCCGTGGCCGAGGGGTTTGCAGCTTTCTCCGCTAACCCCGAATACTCTCGTCACGTGACGCGACGAGAATTAGCAGTGGTTCGAATCACAAAAGTGACTTATGAGAGTATGGAGCCGGTCGCTCAGAAAGTCGTGGCGTGCTGATGAGCGTAATCTAGCCTAGGAATCAACATACAGCTGAAAGATGCTGGTGTTGACCGCAATATCCTGAAACAGGATGGAAACGCGGAAAAAAAAAAAAAAATAGTCGTTTTAAATTAGATTTAGGGCAACCATCCCAAACTGTGGAACAGTAGTCGAGATGTGATTGGATATAGCATGTATAGAATATTTTTCGTGTGCTTTCGTCCAGGAAGTGCTGAATGTTAGCAAGTTGGTAAACTTTTTGTGCTATTTTCTTGGTAAGAACATGAACATGAGAGCTCCAGCTCAAATGGCTGTCAATTAAAAGACCTAGTGTTTTATGTTCATTCACATTAACTATAGGTAACGTGCCCATGCGGAGTTCGAGCTGTGCTCCACTTATGGCTAGTGTCTGTAGTTTTTGTCTGGTCGTTATTAGCATGGATTTGGTTTTGTCGATGTTAATTTGCATGCGGTTTTCATTGCTCCATCTAGTAAGATTATCGAGTTCCTTTTGTAAAGAATTCTCTAATTCACTAAGGTTCTCTTGACTAGTATATATATAGTACAGTTGTCTGCAAATAGATCACAAGTTGTATTGATATATAAAGGAAGATCATTAATATAAACTGCAAAAAGCAGCGGACCTAGTATTGAGCCCTGAGGCACACCAATATTAAGCTGTGTGGGTGTTGATAGACAGTTGTTGAAGGACACGACTTGTTGTCTGTCGGATAGAAATGACGTAATTATGTTCACCATGTTGGTGCTTGTCTTCATTTGTTTTAGTTTTCTAATTAAAATATCGTGATCTACCATATCAAAGGCTTTTTTAAAGTCTACAAACACCGCTCCACAAATTCTACCGTTGTTGATGTTTAAGTGCCAGTTATCGGTCATTTTTGTTAGAGCACTATGGCAAGAATATTTAGGTCGAAACCCAGATTGACTGTTAATTATTAGATCGTTGTTAATTAAATGATGTAACGTTATTTTATGAATGTGTTTTTCTAGTGGTTTTGATAGCGACGATAGTAAGGAAATAGGTCTATAATTACCCAAAACGCTATTATCGATTGAGCCATTTTTAATTAGCGGAAACACTTTAACAATACAAGAGGAGGGACAGACAGTGTTGGAGATCCATTGCAGCCAACCTTCATTGTGGAGACGGCACCTGATTGATTGATTGAACTTGTGTCCAGTGTTCAATTGTGACCTCATTTCAACTGTGTGTTGTCAAGTCTGCCAGTGACCAGCCGACGACGGCAGCATGTCTAATCTGTTGGTGTCATGTCGCAGGTGGGTCCATCTGTGTGATGGTGGGTCCATCTGTGTGATGGTGGGTCGATCTGTGTGATGGTGGGTCGATCTGTGTGACGGTGGGTCCATCTGTGTGACGGTGGGTCCATCTGTGTGATGGTGGGTCCATCTGTGTGACGGTGGGGCAATCTGTGTGACGGTGGGGCAATCTGTGTGACGGTGGGGCAATCTGTGTGACGGTGGGTCCATCTGTGTGACGGCGCGGTGGTTTGCCTGTCACGGGCATGGATCAAACAGCACTAAATATAAGTACTACATATGACATGACCTCTCCCGACCACCATTCTGTGTGACGGTTAGCCTGGTCACAGATAAGGATCAAACAGTACTAAATATGACATGACCTCTCCCGACCATCATTCGAGTATGACAGACAGTTAACAATTTTCAACTCAACAGTGATTTATGGCAGCTCTGGTGTGGAAAGACTACGTGGAGTTAATGTCCTATACCGTCTTATTGATGTCCTATAAATGTCCTACAAATGTCATATATATATCCTATAGCTGTCCTATAGCTGTCCTAAAGATGTCCCATAGTTGTCCTATAGCTGTCCTATAGATGTCCTATAGATGTCCTATAGCTGTCTATAACTATCCTATAGATGTCCTATAGATGTCCTATAGCTGTCCTATAGCTGTCCTATAGCTGTCTATAACTATCCTATATATGTCCTATAGCTGTCCTATAGCTGTCCTATAGCTGTCTATAACTATCCTATATATGTCCTATAGATGTCCTATAGCTGTCCTATAGCTGTCTATAACTATCCTATAGCTGTCCTATAGCTGTCCTATAGCTGTCTATAACTATCCTATAGCTGTCCTATAGATGTCCTATAGCTGTCCTATAGCTGTCTATAACTATCCTATATATGTCCTATAGCTGTCCTATAGCTGTCTATAACTATCCTATATATGTCCTATAGCTGTCCTATAGCTGTCCTATAGCTGTCTATAACTATCCTATATATGTCCTATAGATGTCCTATAGCTGTCCTATAGCTGTCTATAACTATCCTATAGCTGTCCTATAGCTGTCCTATAGCTGTCTATAACTATCCTATAGCTGTCCTATAGATGTCCTATAGCTGTCCTATAGCTGTCTATAACTATCCTATAGCTGTCCTATAGATGTCCTATAGCTGTCCTATAGCTGTCTATAACTATCCTATATATGTCCTATAGCTGTCCTATAGCTGTCTATAACTATCCTATATATGTCCTATAGCTGTCCTATAGCTGTCCTATAGATATCCTATAGCTGTCCTATAGATGTCCTATAGATGTCCCATAGTTGTCCTATAGATGTCCTATAGCTGTCCTATAGCTGTATATAACTATCCTATAGATGTCCTATAGATGTCCTATAGATGTCTTGTAGCTGATCTATAGCTGTCCTATAGCTGTCCTATAGATGTCCTATATATGTCCTATAGATGTCCTATAGCTGTCCTATAGATGTCCTATAGCTGTCCTATAGATGTCCTATATATGTCCTATAGATGTCCTATAGCTGTCCTATAGATGTCCTATAGCTGTCTATAACTATCCTATAGATGTCCTATAGATGTCATATAGCTGTCCTATAGATGTCCTATAGCTGTCCTATAGATGTCCTATAGATGTCCTATATATGTCCTATAGATGTCCTATCCGATTGTATCCGATTTGGTGTCAAACCAAGAGGTAAACTAGGGTATGCCTACCCAGCATGTGAAGACAGGATTCGGCAGACTGCGCGGAAGAAATCATTCCTGATTCAACGGGCAAGACGGCGTTTACCTGCAAAGCGTTGTGGAACGTAATGAGCACGGCAAGGCACGTAGAGCGCCCTGGTCATCCACTGCACCTGTATTCGTCTCCAATCGTCTCGACTTGTCTTGCCACTGGACTCAGATGGACTCAGGCGAGAGAGTGAGGTCGACGAATTGCGCAACTCTTCCTCACTTTAATCCAAGTCATCGCGCAAGTCATTCTTCATCCAACGTCACATATCACCTTCAAGCCCTGTGGCGATGGGCGAGCGGCAAAGCGGCAGGCGTGGGTACGCTGGCAGCCGTAGTCGCAGACCTGCACACAGGCGGCTCAGGCCATATGGTCGTCTTCTACTGACCGGAGCAGCAGTGGGATTCGGCAGCCCCCTGAGCGACTGAGCAGCCCTCTATAGGAACACACTGCTCACCTCCATAGCATGAGGAAGGGGCTAGAAAAGGTGCCCTAAACATTGTCTGCTTCATCACTACCTAACCAGCTAGCCGCGGTTGGTGGGTACCCTTAACTGCGGTCGACATACAAAGAAAGATAAAACAAGCAAAGCTAAAAGAGTAAACCATATTCCCTTAACAATTGGAACTTGGAATGTACGCACCCTACTTGACAGAGACGGCGCGTCGGGTCCAGAGAGACGAACAGCACTGATTGGTTGAGAGCTGGGCAGGTACAACATCGACATTGCAGCCTTGAGCGAGACACGACTTGCAGAAGAAGGCCAAATCTGTGAAATTGGTGCCGGCTACACATTTTTCTGGAGTGGAAGGAAAAGCGAGGAAAGACGCCAATCCGGTGTGGGATTTGCCATTAAGTCGGCCCTGGTCGGCAAATTAGCTGGATTTCCAAAGGCTATAAACGACAGGCTCATGACCATGAAGTTGCCTCTGCTGAATGGAAGGAAGCACGCAACCATTGTGAGTGTCTACGCACCAACTATGACCAACGAAGATGATGTCAAGAACAAGTTCTATGAGGACCTGCACAGTGTATTAACATCTGTTCCCAAAGGAGAAAAACTTATACTCCTTGGGGATTTCAATGCCAGAGTAGGCACGGACACCACCTCTTGGAGTGGCATTATTGGAAAGCATGGAGTCGGAAATTGTAACAGCAATGGACTCCGCCTCCTTCAGACATGTGCCGAACATGATCTCGTGATTACGAACACAATTTTCCGTCTCCCCATGAGAAATAGGACATCGTGGATGCACCCTCGCTCGAAACACTGGCACCTCATTGACTATGTCATCGTCAGGAGGAGTGACAGACAAGACGTTCGAGTGACAAAATCCATGTGTGGTGCCGAATGTTGGACAGACCATCGTCTCATTGTCTCGAAAATGAACATCCACATCAGGCCACCACGGCGTCCTCAAGGGGCGAAAATGCAAACAAAGCTAAATGTCACCCGCCTAAACAGCAAGAAAATGCAGCAGTCGTTTGAAAATATGCTGGAAGACCGCCTCAAGCCCAATGCTGAAGCTAAACAGGATACAGAAACAGAATGGAGAGCCCTGAAGGACATAATTTATAACACTGCTATGGAAATCCTGGGTCCAGCCCCCCGAAAGCATAAAGACTGGTTTGATGAAAATTCCGAAGACATCAACCAATTGCTGGCCGAGAAACATCTTCTCCCCAAGACACATTTGAATGACCCAAAGTCAACATCAAAAAAAGATGCTTTCAAGAACATTCAGAGAGTAGTGCAGCAGAAACTTCGGCACATGCGGGACTCCTGGCTGAGCAGCAAAGCTGATGAAATTCAGGGCTTTGCTGACAGACATGATATGAAAAACTTCTACGACTGACTGAAAGCGGTCTATGGTCCTTCATCACCAGGCATAGTTCCCCTCCTCAGTGCAGACGGGGGAACATTGGTCACCGATAAGAAAGAAATCCTCCAACGCTGGGCAGAGCATTTCAGCAAAATCTTAAATGCAACTTCCTTCTTCGATGATGAAACCATCAACTGCCTTCCTCAAGTTCCCACCAATGAGACACTTGGTGACCTGCCAACCATAGTGGAAATAAACAAAGCCATCCAGCAACTCTCCAGCGGCAAGGCACCTGGTCCTGACTCCATCCCAGCAGAGATATACAAGGCAGGTGGGCCGGTCCTAACAGAGCAGCTTCACCAAGTCTTCACAAACATATGGATGAACGAGACCATGCCACAAGATTTTAAGGACGCGTCAATAGTCCACCTTTACAAACGTAAAGGAAACCGCCAATCCTGTGACAACCACCGAGGCATCTCCTTGCTTTCAATTGCAGGGAAGATACTCGCCAGAATTCTTCTCAATCGCCTCACAGCCCATCTCGATCAAGGTCTTCTTCCTGAGAGTCAATGTGGCTTCAGAAAAGAACGTGGAACTGTTGACATGATTTTCGCTGCAAGGCAGCTGCAAGAGAAATGTCAGGAACAGAACTGCGAAATGTTCTCCACTTTCATTGACCTTACCAAGGCTTTTGATACAGTCAGCAGAGAAGGACTGTGGAAGATTATGGCAAAATATGGCTGTCCACGAAAGTTTGTCCAAATAGTGCGGCTATTTCATGACGGTATGCAGGCAAGAGTACAGGAAAATGGTGAACTGTCTGAACCCTTTCCTGTAACCAATGGAGTGAAGCAAGGATGTGTCCTGGCACCAACACTGTTCAGCCTCATGTTTTCAGTCATGTTGATGAATGCCTTCGAGAACGACGACATTGGAATAGACATCAACTACCGTATGGATGGAAAGTTATTAAATCTCAGAAGGCTGAAAGCTAAAACCAAAATTGACAGCGGCACCGTCAGAGAGCTCCCGTTTGCTGATGATTGCGCTCTATACGCCAACTCAGAGGCGGACATGCAACACAATGTTTCAGCTTTCTCACATGCCTGTGCCAACTTTGGGCTCAATATCAACTTGGAGAAGACTGTAGTTATGTACCAGCCAGCTCCAGGGAATAATCACACTGTGCCGAATATCAAAGTGAATGACCATAGACTAAGTGTTGTGGACAAATTCACCTATCTTGGCAGCACTGTGTCACAAGCTGCCACAATCGATGACGAAGTGAATGCAAGAATCTCCAAGGCCAGTGCAGCCTTTGGCAGACTGTACAAGAATGTATGGGACAGAACTGGAATAAGCCTGCAAACAAAGCTAAAAGTCTACAAAGCAGTTGTATTATCCACACTGCTATATGCTTGTGAAACCTGGACTGTTTATCAGTGACACGCTAGGAAATTAAACCACTTCCACACAGTCTGCCTAAGGAAGCTACTGAAGATTAAATGGCAAGACAAGATTCTAGACACTGAAGTCCTAGAAAGAGCATCCATGCCCAGTATCCACACTCTACTGATGAAGAATCAGATTCGCTAGGCTGGTCACTTGACCCGCATGCCAGATCACAGGCTCCCTAAACGAATTTTCTACAGCGAACTGCGTTGTGGTAAACGCTCCCAAGGTGGCCAGAGGAAACGTTTTAAAGACACTCTGAAAATTTCACTGAATGCTTTTGGAATTCATCATGACACCTGGGAGGCTGCAGCCAGAGACCGAAATTCGTGGCATGCATCATTGCGCAAAGGTGCAGTCATATATGAGGCAACCAGGACTGCAAGAGCTGTGAAGAAAAGGCAGGACAGAAAAACCACTGCAGGAAATCCTCCTCCAGAGACGTCAAGCATTCTTTGCCCACATTGTCAAAGAACATTTCGAGCCAAAATAGGCCTTATCAGCCATCTTAGAACTTACGGCTTCATACTTTCAACCCCACTGGATGAAATGAATGGTCATCATCATTCTTGATGGACAAACAACAGATGTCCTATAGCTGTCCTATAGATGTCCTATAGATGCCCTATATATGTCCTATAGATTCCTATAGCTGTCCTATAGATGTCCTATATATGTCCTATAGATGTCCTATAGCTGTCCTATAGATGTCCTATAGCTGTCTATAACTATCCTATAGATGTCCTATAGATGTCCTATAGCTCTCCTATAGATGTCCTATAGCTGTCCTATAGATGTCCTATAGATGTCCTATATATGTCCTATAGATGTCCTATAGCTGTCCTATAGATGTCCTATATATGTCCTATAGATGTCCTATAGATGTCCTATAGATGTCCTATAGCTGTCCTATATATGTCCTATAGATGTCCCATAGTTGTCCTATAGCTGTCCTATAGCTGTCCTATAGATGTCCTACAACTATCCTATAGATGTCCTATAGATGTCCTACAAATGTCATATAGCCGTCCTATAGATGTCCTACAAATGTCATATAGCTGTCCTATAGATGTCCTATAATGTCCTATAGCTGTCCTATAGCTGTGCTATAGATGTCCTATGGATATGATACAAATGTCATATAGCTGTCGCATATATGTCCTATGTATGTCCGATAGCTGTCCTATAGCTGACATATACCTGTTCTATAGATGTCCTATAACTATCCTATAGATGTCCTATAGATGTCATGTAGCTGTCCTATAGCTGTCCTATAGCTGTCCTAAAGACGTCCTATAGATGTCCTAAAATGTCATATAGCTGTCCTATAGATATCCCACAAATTTCATATAGCTGTCCTATAGCTGTCCTATAGCTGCCCTAAAGACGTCCTATAGATGTCCTAAAATGTCATATAGCTGTCCTATAGATGTCCTATAGATGTCCTATAGATGTCCTATAGATGTCCTATAGCTGTCATATAGATGTCCTATAGATGTCCTAAAATGTCATATAGCTGTCCTATAGATATCCCACAAATTTCATATAGCTGTCCTATAGCTGTCCTATAGATGTCCTATAGATGTCCTATAGCTGTCCTATAGTTGTCATAAAGATGTCTTATAGATGTCCTATAGGTGTCCTATAGCTGTCCTGTACCAGTCCTACAAATGTCATATAGCTGTCCTATAGATGTCCTGTAGCTGTCCTATAAATATCATATAGCTATCCTATAGATGTCCTATAGACGTCCTATACCTGTCCTACAAATGCCATATAGCTGTCATATAGATGTCCTATAGATGTCCTGTAGATGTCCTATTGCTGTCCTATAGATGTCCTATAGATGACCTATAGAAGTCCTATACCTGTCCTACAAATGCCATATAGCTGTCATATAGATGTCCTATAGATGTCCTATAGATGTCCTATAGATGTCCTATAGTTGCCATATAGTCTCATATATATGTCCAATTTATTTCTTCTCATAACGTGACCAAAACATTTTGACTGTCTACGTCTCATTTCTTTAATCAGTTTACGGTTTTCATTTGTTTCTTGTAGGGCTTGATCATTGGCTTTCTGTCTGTCCGTGGTATTCTTTGCATTTTTCTCAGAAACCACATTTCCACAGCCATCAGAAGTTTTTCAGCTTGTCTGTTCATTGGCCACGCTTCACATCCATACAAAAGTACAAGTTCTTCTTCTTCTTCTTCTTCTTCTTCTTCTTCTTCTTCTTCTTCTTCTTCTTCTTCTTCTTCTTCTTCTTCTTCTTCTTCTTCTTCTTCTTCTTCTTCTTCTTCTTCTTCTTCTTCGTCTTCTTCTTCTACTTCTTCTTCTTCTTCTTCTTCTTCTTCTTCTTCTTCTTCTTCTTCTTCTTCTTCTTCTTCTTCTTCTTCTTCTTCTTCTTCTTCTTCTTCTTCTTCTTCTTCTTCTTCTTCTTCTTCTTCTTCGTTCATCAGGAGAGTTTTTTTTTGTTTTTTTCGGGCTTGAGCACGTTGTCCTTGTTTACAGCAGAGCTGCGTTTTGAAGGACTTTAGACTCTCACTCAGGCGTAGTTGCGTAGTGCCTGATTACAGCAGAGCTGCGTTTTTTGCACCGTTTGGCCGACACATCCGACTTCTGCTGGCGTTTGTTGATCGGGTTAGCCTTCCCAGATACAAGTTCTATGTAGCACCTCAACACTCTTTTTCTCGTTGAAATGGCAACTTTTTATTGGTCAGTATGTTTTCCATCTTGCAAAAGGCTACCTTCGCCATTGGCGATTCTTGTTCTAATCTCTTCAAGGCATCTCCCATCAGATGTTACGACTGTTCCGAGATAATTGTACCGCTTCACTTGCTTAAAAATATTCCCATTTTCTTGCGTACTGTATTGTGGTATTTCATTCTTTTTAGTGACGACCATAATTTGTGTCTTCTTACAATTTAATTCTAACCATAGTTGTTCACTGTGTGCAACAACCGCATCTACTAAATGTTGCAGGTCCTGTTCATTGTCTGCAATCAATACTATATCATCCGCATATCTAATTTTATTGATGTTTCGTCCCCCGATGATGATTCCTCTCATACCTTCTAACTTTCTGAAAATGTTTTCATTGTACATGGAAAGAAGATCTGGAGACATTATACACATCTGTCGCACACCTCTTTTAATTGGTTGAAATTGACCTACATCGTTATCAATTTTGATGGCAGCTTGTTGTTTCCAGTATATGTTTTTTACAAGTCTAAGGTCTTTCCCATCAATTTGTAGATCTGCAAGCATCTTTATCATTATGACATGTCTTACTTTATTGAAAGCCTTTGTGTAGTCAATAAAGCAAAGATATATATCTTTGTTTACTTCTACAGAACGTTCAATTACTGTTCTCAGTATACTATATACACAGCATTTACTGTATCCTTGCCTTCTACAAACCCACATTGTTTTTCTCCTGTTTCGGCTTTTTTTTCCCCCTAACTCTTTGGATGGTGATTCTTATCAAAATCTTTGTGATGTGGCTCATTATACTAATGCCAAGAAATCACGAACAGCTAAAGAATGCTGAGGTTGGCTGCAACGTCCTGTAAAGGATATGCAACTAACTTTAACTATGGCCTTTATATACTTTGCCCTGTATCTGCTATGTCCTGTATCTACTATATCCTGTATCTACTATATCCTGTATCTATTATGTCCTATATATTCTTTGTCCTATATCTACAATACCCTGTATCTATTGTGTCTTATATCTACAATGTCCTGTATTTATTATGCCCTATATTTACAATGTCCTGTATTTACAATGTCCTATATCTACAATGTCCTATCTCTACTAATATGAACCCACACTATCTTTCTCCTGTTTTTCTCCTCTACTATGTCCTGTATCCGCCACGTCAGTATCCATATAAACTTGTCCGGTAGTCGGAAGTTCAAATCTCTCTCAGTGTGGTGTTTTGCAGTAAGTAAGGAAAAGACATATTTCACACACTGCGGTGTGTTCTGGGTACATGGTGCGGCCCCCCCCCCCCCACAAGGAGCTAGCAGGACAGTAGATAGCCTCAATGTCTGATCAATGTTCATGTAGTTGAGATGTTTGACAGCCTCAATCAATGGTAACAATGTTCATGTAGTTGAGATGTTTGACAGCCCAGTCACAAACTGACAGAGCCGATGTTTCCTCCAGAACAGCTTGATTGTGTCCGGGTAGGTCATTAGCACCGCGAGTGGCCAGTCGGTGTTCCGCTACAAATGAAGTCCTATTAGCAGAAACGCTGGCAGAATTCCAGGACTGCCGGAGATAATTCGGGCTCTCCACTGATGGCCATCTTGGCGGGAAGGATCAGTTGGTGTCTTTCCTCCCCTGGGATTCCAAACAACGGTTCTAGAGATAATTATAGCTCCGCTCACGTAAAGCCACGGATGCTGGAGACAGAGGTGTTGGTTTCGTATCTCCCCGGGGAAGCTGCCACCCGACAGCGCAAGTTTGTCTCTGGCTCTTTCTCGCTAGAATATGTTTGCCTCTCCTTTACGTCTTCACATCTCTAGTCATGAAACATTGCAAGTCTGTCTGTCTGTCTGTCTGCGTGTCTGTCTGTCTGTCTGTCTGTCTGTCTGTCTGTCTGTCTGTCTGTCTGTCTGTCTGTCTGTCTGTCTGTTTGTCTTTTCTTTTTTTCTTTCCTTTCCTTCTCTCAATTACACACTCTCAATTACACACTCTCTTTCTTTCTTTCTCTCTTTTACTCTAGCGTCTTTTCTTTTCATTTTTACTCTCCTCTTCTCTTCCCTTGTCTTGTCTCTATCTTCCACACTCTTCTCTTCTCTTCTCTTCTCTCTCTTCTCTTCTCTTCTTTTTTCATCGTTTCTCTTCTGTCTATCTTGCACCCTCTTCTCTTCTCATCTCTCCTCTTTTCCATTCTCTATCTGTCTATAACTCTTCTCTTCGCTCTTTTCTTCGCTCTTCTGTTCTGTTCTATTCTCTTTTCTTCTCTTCTCTTCTGTCTATTTTACATTCTTTTCTCTTCTCTCTAGTTTTACACTCTCTTCTCTTCTTTTTTTTTTTTCTCTTCATTCCTCTTCTCTGTATCTTACAACTCGTCTCTTATTTTCTCTTCTCTTCTTTTTTCTTCTCTTCTTTTTTTTTTCTCTTCTCTCTATCTTACACTCTGTTCTCTTCTCTTTTTTTTTTCTTCTCACCTCTTCTCTTCTCATTTCTTTATCTTAAACGCTCTTCTCTTCTCTCTCTTCTCTTCTCTTCTTTTTTCATCTCTTCTCTTCCCTTCTCTTCTCTTCTCTTTTCTTCTCTCTCTCGTCTCTTCTCTATCTGTCTTTCACTCTCTTCTCTTTTCTTCTCTTCTCTTTTCTTCTCTTCTCTCTAATGTACACTCTTTTCTCTTCTCTTCACATAAGACTACTGCTGTACGATCTGGGACGGTAGTTCCAATTCAATCACCAAGCGACTTTACTCACTCTAGAAACGGGCTACCAGTTTAATTTATAGTAAACACCTAACTGATAATCCTAGCTTACATAAACACCTTCAGTTACAACCACTCCGCAAACGCCTACTTTTTACCAAGGATAAGCTAATTCACAAAATCCTACATCGGAATGGCCCAAATTACCTTTGGCCATTGTTTAAATATAATGCAAGACACAGTAAACGACTAAATATATTACACATTTCGAAGCCTAGGATAGACTTATATAAAATAAATGATATGGAATATAAAGAAAAAGCAGCGGCTCTAGCAGGATATAACAATATGAATTTGACACAAATAGGTATGTAAAACTCCTGCGAGAAGAAACGTACTAAACAATAACATCAACAACGTTAACATACCTTACAAGGAGATCCATCGTATCGCGAAATACAGGTGAATTCAAATATTTCGGATGTTCACCTGTATTTCGCGATACGATGGATCTCCTTGTAAGGTATGTTAACGTTGTTGATGTTATTGTTTAGTACGTTTCTTCTCGCAGGAGTTTTACATACCTATTTGTTTCAAATTCATATTATATAAAATAAGCCTAGCGTATTCCGCAGCTAAACTGTGGAACAATCTTCCCCGAGAAATCAAAGACATCACAAATCCTTACACATGTAATCGCAAATTATTCGAATACTATCACAGTACAGATTACCTTCCCACTTAATAATAATAAAAAATAATAATAACAATAATAACAAGAATAAAACCCTAGTATAACAGTCAGTCCCCTTTTGGTAGACAGCATTTTTCCCGTAGCTAATACCAACTGCCACATCATTCATTAATTTTAGTGAGTCATGTAGTAGTGATTTTTGCATTTCTTCCATTCGTTTATAATCCATCCATCATGTGCCATGCCGATACGCGTGGGCGGTCATGTTCTGCCATCTCACTCGATCACCAGAGTCGTGGATCAGCTCCGTATTCCTGTCTCGACCATGCCACGTGGCCACGTCATCCAGGTATTTACTTCTCGGTGTTCCCCTTTGTCTCTTCCCTTCGATCTTGCCAGTTGTCACCAAGTTCTCCAATTCATTTCTTCTCATAACATGCTCAAACAATTTTGACTGCCTACTTATAATGTCTCTAATCAGTTTACGATCTTCATTTGTTTCTTGAAGGACTTGTTCATTGGTTTTTCTATCTGTCCGTGGTATTCTTTGCATTTTCCTCAGAAATCACACTTCCACAGCCATCAGATGTTTTTCTCTTCTCTTCATTTCTCTTCTCTTCTCTTCTCTTATCGTCTCTTCTCTTCTCTTCTCTTCTCTTCTCTTCATTTCTCTTCTCTTCTCTTCTCTTCTCTTATCGTCTCTTCTCTTCTCTTCTCTTCTCTTCATTTCTCTTCTATTCTCTTCTCTTCTCTTATCGTCTCTTCATTTCTCTTCTCTTCTCTTCTCTTATCGTCTCTTCATTTCTCTTCTTTCTCTTCTCTTCTCTTCTCTTATCTTCTCTTCTCTCTCTGTTCTTTGTGTGTCTTTCACTCTCTTCTCTTATCTCTATCTTACACTCTCTTCTCTTTTCTTCTCTTCTTTTCTTTTTTCTTCTCTTCTGTTTATCTTAGACTCTCTTCTCTTATTTTCTCTTTTTTTCTTTCTTGTTCTCTTCTCTCCATTTTACTCTATCTTCTCTTCTCTTCTCTTTTCTTCGCTCTTGTCTTCTCTCCTCTTCTCTTTATTTTACACTCTCTTCTCTTCTCTTATTTTTTCTTCTCTCTTCTTCTCTTCTGTCTATCTTACACTCACTTCTCTTCTTCTATCTTTTCTTCTCTTCTCTCTATCTTACACACCCTTTTCTTATTTTCTCTTCACTTCTCTTGTTTTCTCTTCTATTCTCTCTATCTTACACTCTCTTCTCTTATTGTCTCTATTCTTCTCTCAGATGCTTGCTTGCTTGCTTGTGTTTGTTGGCTTGAGCTCCAACGCAAAGTCCTGTATGTCGGATGAAGGCATCCTGTTGTCCAACATCAGTGTGATGTCATACAGGACCTGAAGTTTGCGTGAGTATCCGTTGTCCCATGTCTGGCTTATTGGTGTGCAGACTGGTGGTTCCTCGCCATACAGGCAGACACTCTCCGACTTCGGAGGAATCGGCGATCCTATTGACTTCAGCCAGGACCCCGAAGGGACCTGTTGCCCAGGACGCTCGACGAGGACGCGTCAATAGGTCTTGGCCAGTATATAACCCGGCCCTGGTGCCTTGGAAACACCTCTGCGTCCCCTTCTCTCAGATGATTGAGCAGTCATTAAGATCTATTCTCTTCTCTTCTCTCAAAGATGAGTGATTGGAAGGACCGAATGTAAGACGGGTCTGCGTGCTCAATTTGTTACCATTTGACAATAAAGATCGTTCGTTCGTTCCTCCGTTTGTTCGTTCTCTATCTTACACGCTCTTCTCATCTTTTCTCTTCTCTTCTCTCTATATCTCACTCTCTTCTCTTCTTTTCTCTTCTCTTCTCTCTATCTTACACTCCTTTCTCTTCTTTTCTCTCCTGTTCTCTCTATCTTACACTGTTTTCTCTTCTCTTCTCTTCTCGTCTCTTCTCGTCTCTTCTCTTCTCTTATCTCTCTCTTATCTTCTCTGTAATTCACTCTCTTGTCTTCGCACTTCTCTCCTCTCTATTGTACACTCTCTTCTCTTCTCTCCATTTTACACTTACTTCTCTTCTTTGTTTTCTTCTCGCCTCTTCTCTTCTCTCTATCTTACACTCTCTTCTATTTTTTTTCTCTTCTCTTTTTTTTAAATCTGTTCTTCTCTTATGTCCATCTTAGACACTCTTCTCTTATTTTCTCTTTTATTCTTTCTTGTTCTCTTCTCTCCGTTTTACACTCTCTTCTCTTCTCTCAATTTTACAATATCTTCTCTTCTCTTTTCTTCGCTCTTGTCTTGTCTTCTCTTTATTTTACACTCTCTTCTCATCTCTTATTTTTTTCTTCTCTCTGCTTCTCTTCTTTCTCTCTTACACTCTCTTCTATTCTTCTATCTTCTCTTCTCTTTATCTCACACACTCTTTTCTTATTTTCTCTTCACTTCTTTTCGTTTCACTTCTCATCTTACACTCTCTTCTCTCCTCTTTTCTCTGTTTCACACTGTCTTCTCTTCTCTTCTCTTCTCTTCTCTTCTCTTCTCCTCTCTTCTCTTCTCTTCTCTTCTCTTTTCTTCTCTTCTCTTCTCTTCTCTTCTCCTCTCTTCTGTTCTCTTCTCTTTTCTTCTCTTCTCTTCTCTTCTCTTCTCTTCTATTTGTGTACTGAACTCTGTCTACAGCCGAAGCTTCCTTGGTTCTACGCACACGGGGCTAATTGTTTCGGGTTCAGTCTCACAAGATGAGCGAGGAACGTTATTGGTTGTCTCAAGGAATTCACATTCTCTATAATCTACTTCCAGGGATCGTCTTGTTTCTATAATCTAACCCATGGTTTGCCTTGTCTCTATAATATACCTGATGGTTTATCTTGTCTCTATAATATATTGTTATGGTTTGTCTGTCTCTATAATCTATTGTCATGGTTTGTCTTGTCTCTATAATCTATTGTCATGGTTTGCCTTGTCTCTATAATCTATTGTCATGGTTTGCTTTGTCTCTATAATCTATTGTCATGGTTTGTCTTGTCTCTATAATATATCCATGGGTTTGTATGGCATCTATAATCTATCACAGGGTTTGACTGGTCTCTGTAACCTATTACCAGGGCTCGTCTTGTCTCTATAATATATTGCCACAGTTTTTCTTGTCTCTATAATATATTGCCAGTCTTTGTCTGCTCTCTATAATATATTGCCACAGTTTGTCTTGTCTCTATAATATATTGCCACAGTTTGTCTTGTCTCTGTAATATATTGCCACAGTTTGTCTTGTCTCTATAATATATTGCCATAGTTTGTCTTGTCTCTATAATATATTGCCACAGTTTGTCTTGTCTCTATAATATATTGCCACAGTTTGTCTTGTCTCTATAATATATTGCCAGTCTTTGTCTGCTCTCTATAATCTATTCCAAGGATGTGTCCTGTCTCTATAATCTATTGCTACAATTTTTCTGGTCTCTATAATCTATTGCCACAGTTTTTCTGGTCTCTGTAATCTATTGCCACAGTTTGTCTTATATCTATAATCTATTGCCACAGTTTGTCTGGTCTCTATAATCTATTGCCAGTTTGTCTGGTCTCTATAATCTATTGCCATATTTTTTCTGGTCTCTGTAATCTATTGCCACAGTTTGTCTTATATATATAATCTATTGCCACAGTTTGTCTGGTCTCTATAATCTATTGCCACAGTTTTTCTGGTCTCTGTAATCTATTGCCACAGTTTGTCTGGTCTCTATAATCTATTGCCACAGTTTGTCTTGTATCTATAATCTATTGCCACAGTTTGTCTGGTCTCTATAATCTATTACCAGTTTGTCTGGTCTCTATAATCTATTGCCAAGGTTTGTCATCTCTCTATAATACATTGGCAGGGTTTGTCGTGTCTCTATAATCTATTGCCAGGGTTTGTCTTATCTCTATAATCTATCCCAGAGATCGCCTTGTCTCTATAATCTATCCCAGAGATCGCCTTGTCTCTATAATCTATCTCAGAGATCGCTTTATCTCTATAATCTATCCCAGAGATCGCCTTGTCTCTATAATCTATCCCAGAGATCGCCTTGTTTCTG
>OY992894.1:2591731-2616731 GCA_963921405.1 Cepaea hortensis | reverse complement strand
GGTGGTCCCACCACTGCACATACCGACAGCAGACTACAACATGTGGTGGTCCCACCACTGCACATACCGACAGCAGACTACAACATGTGGTGGTCCCACCACTGCACATACCGACAGCAGACTACAACATGTGGTGGTACCAACACTACACATACCCACAGTGTGATGGTTCCAACACTGCACATACGCACAGCTGGCTCCTGCATTATCAATGCCTGCATCAATCATGTCCCGCTTACACACATCTTCGTATCGTAGTAGAGGCCGACCCTGAGATCTCCTACCCGTCTGTAATTCACCAAAAAAGATGTCCTTTGGTATTCTACCATCATCCATCCTCCTAACGTGTCCTATCCATCTAAGTCTACGAAGACTGAGCATGGAACACACTGTCACACAACCTGATTTTTCCAATACTTCAATATTTGTGATTTTGTCTTGCTATTTAATACCAAGTATTCTTCGCAGACACCGCATATGAAAGCTGTTTAAACGTTTCTCTTGGTGTGAGTAAGTTGACCAGGCCTTCACTGCCATAAAGAATATGAATAAAATTTGGCGGAACTGCGGTAAAGCTGTGGAAATGTAAAAAAAATAAAATAAAATAACACAACATAATACAGCTTTACAGAAAGGGTCTGACATAAAGTTCAATACAGTCGCGGTTCCAACATCACAGCAACCGGTCGTCATTATTATGCTCCGTTCCTGTGCTAGTGAATATCACATAAAATGTTCCTCACTGCACCATGCGAAAAGTGGAAAAGACAGGAATCCCGACAAACAACAGCCCGCTCAGGCACACTGCCATAAAGAAGAGTACTAAGGACACAGGCTTGATTGACAAGGACTTTTATTTTGGCAGTAAGCTTCCTGTTCTCTCAGATTCTTTTTCTTAACCTGTTCATTGTTGTTGCTGCCTTAGTTTGGTCTTGCTTGAGTAAAGCTCTAAATAGTGCTCGACCCATCTATCCATCTGCTGTTTCTTATCAGTGATGATTTCTCCAGTCAAGGTTTTAAGTGGTGCACTTCTTTTGATCATTGGGCCACAGGCTTTCTTTATCCCTTCATACATACTTCTGATGTTTCCCTTATCACTTGCAATTTGAATGGACTCACATAACTTGATCCAATAATCATTTGCACACTGCCTGGCAGCCTTTTGCACATCCTTCCTAGCTTGCTTCAGCTCACTCAGAGTGTTACATGTTGGTCTTTCCTTGTTTAAGAGAGCTATCTTCTTTTTATCAATCAAGGGCTGCAGTGTCTGGCTGTTTGCCACAAACCAGTCCTGCCTCTGATGATCCACAGTGCCATAAACCCTCACCGCTGTTTTATAAAGAGTTTCCTTAAGTTTGCTCCACTTTTCACTTGCTGTGGTTGTTTTAGCAGTCTCTGTGAATTCACGTTATTTCTTGTCTCTGTGAATTCACGTGTTGTAATATCTCCATGAATTGTCGTTAGTTCTTGAATCTGTGAATTCATGTTATTTCTTGTCTATGTGAATTCACGTTATTTCTTGACTCTTTGAATTCACGTTATTTCTTGTCTATGTGAATTCACGTTACTTCTTGTCGCTATAAATTCACGCTATTTCTTGTCTATATTTTAGTGTTATCATTTCCAACTTCAGTGCTGTCGTCACGACCTCTCACTTATCTGTCCGAGTCTCCTGTGGTGCCATTAAAGCAGCTGCCAATGTTTGGCACTGATAGAATGGTGTCGACCAGAAATAGCCACCAGAGATCAGGGGGCCTGGGTGAACACTGGCCGTTTTAGTGGCGTTCGGTCCAAGGATAGAATTAAATAAAAATCACCCAGCGCACAATGTATCATTGTCTGTCCCACTTGAACTAGCTTGCCATTCATGAGTTGTGAGACAGACATACTGTTTTAGCTACATTATGAGACAACAACTGGAGCGTTTTCTGACAACTGGAATGATTTGTGGAAAGAGAGATAAAGGAAGACAGCGAGAGAAAATTCTTGGCAGCCTTGTATCATGTCACAGAAAGGAGTCAAAGCACGAACGATTACACGTCGTCAGCGATCAGAAGATGTGGAGAAGCATGGTCACCCATGCCATTCAGCAAGGCACATGATCATGACGACAGCAAAGGCGTCCAGGAAGGGAACTGACTCGTCCAGCTCGTAAACCCTAACCTAATAAGTGTGCACACGGTTTCGACCCACTACCGTAAGACAGTATCTGCTACGGAAACCCTCACCTGTGTGTTGTGTGGTGTGTGTTGTGTGGTGTGTGTTGTGTGTTGTGGTGTGTGTTGTGTGGTGGGTGAGCCGTGGTGTCGGCCTCTAGTCCCGACTACCGCAAGGAAACCAATTTGTGACTTTCCGTAGTCTCCGCCCCCTGTCAGTCACCGACCCCATTCTCTCTGCTATTGGCTACTCGCGAGGCCACCTCGGTAAGCGACAAGTCAGCCGGGCGACAAATGGGAGCATGTCAATGGGCAAATGTCTCGCAGCGGGTTCTAGCCAAACCACGAGCCGGTTGTCGAGTCGCGACATAATATACACGCCCTCAGTGCATTAAAAACTGCTGTGTTGCAGACACTGAGGAAATGGTAACACCTAGTGGATGGATTCTGATTCACGTGTTCATGTGAGGGCTAGCGGTCATCAGTGATGTTCTTGTTTCTTTAGCAGTGTTAACACTGAACAAATGGATCTACGCTGCTCTAGCAAACTCCCCTCGCCGTCCAGCTTGACTCCTCAACAAGCTGTCAAATCATTGTCTTTAT
The DNA here is from genome assembly GCA_963921405.1 of Cepaea hortensis. Taxonomy (NCBI): domain Eukaryota; kingdom Metazoa; phylum Mollusca; class Gastropoda; order Stylommatophora; family Helicidae; genus Cepaea; species Cepaea hortensis. The sequence goes on along the minus strand of OY992894.1, from coordinate 2,613,972 downwards.
TAAATCTCCCCAATATTTCCGCAATATTTCCAGCAAATTCCATGTTTGGATTGTATGGAGTGGATACATCAATCGCAGCCATGCTGCCCCTGCCGATGTTGCATTTTACGCCGCACCAGGTGGCGAAGGTATGTGAAACACTGGAGGAGTCTGGCGATGTCGAGCGACTTGGCCGATTCTTATGGTCACTACCGGTCAACCCGAGTACCAGTGATGCCCTCAACAAACACGAGTCGGTTCTCAAGGCCCGGGCGCTGGTTTCCTTCCACACCGGCAACTTCCGGGAGCTGTACCATATCCTGGAGTCCCACAAGTTCGCCAAAGAGTCGCATGCCAAGCTCCAGGCCATGTGGCTTGAGGCGCACTACCAGGAGGCAGAGAAGTTGCGGGGTCGACCCCTGGGGCCTGTGGATAAGTATCGAGTGAGGAAAAAGTACCCCCTACCCAGGACGATCTGGGACGGCGAGCAGAAGACTCACTGCTTCAAAGAGAGAACCAGGAACCACCTGAGAGAGTGCTACCTGCAGGATCCCTACCCGAATCCCACCAAGAAGCGGGAGCTGGCTCAAGCCACGGGTCTCACACCCACGCAGGTGGGCAACTGGTTCAAGAACCGACGACAGAGAGACCGAGCAGCAGCCAGCAAAAGCAGGTGAGCGCTGCCGCAGTTTTTCCATGGTACTACTTCTGCTTCGTCTTTCCTGTAACCTCCCATGGCACTATTTCTGTGTCATCTCTCCTGTAACCTCCCATGGCACTATTTCTGTGTCATCTCTCCTGTAACCTCCAATGGCAATATTTCTGTGTTATCTTTCCTGTAACCTCCCACGGCACTATTTCTGTGTTATCTTTCCTGTAACCTCCCACGGCACTATTTCTGTGTTATCTTTCCTGTAACCTCCCACGGCACTATTTCTGTGTTATCTCTCCTGTAACATCCCATGGCAATATTTCTGTGTCATCTCTCCTGTAACCTCCCATGGCACTATTTCTGTGTCATCTCTCCTGTAACCTCCCATGGCACTATTTCTGTGTCATCTCTCCTGTAACCTCCCATGGCACTATTTCTATGTTATCTTTCCTGTAACCTCCCATGGCACTATTTCTGTGTCATCTCTCCTGTAACATCTCATGGCAATATTTCTGTGTTATCTTTCCTGTAACCTCCCACGGCACTATTTCTGTGTTATCTTTCCTGTAACATCCCACGGCACTATTTCTGTGTCATCTCTCCTGTAACCTCCCATGGCACTATTTCTGTGTCATCTCTCCTGTAACATCCCATGGCACAATTTCCGTGTTATCTTTCCTGTAACCTCCCATGGCACTATTTCTTTGTTATCTTTACTGTAACCTCCCATGGCAGTATTTCTGTGTTGTCTTTCCTGTAACCTCCCATGGCACTATTTCTGTGTCATCTCTCCTGTAACCTCCCATGGTACTATTTCAGTTTCATCTATCCTGTAACCTCCCATGGTACAATTTCAGATTCACCTGTTCTGTAACCTCCCATGGTACTATTTCAGTTTCATCTCTCCTGTAACATCATATGGCACTATTTCTGTGTCATCTCTCCTGTAACCTCCCATGGCACTATTTCTGTGTCATTTCTCCTGTAACCTCCCATGACACTATTTCTGTGTCATCCATCCTGTACCCTCCCATGGCACTATTTCTGTGTCATCTCTCCTGTAACATCCCATGGCACTATTTCTGTGTCATCTCTCCTGTAACCTCCCATGGTAATATTTCAGTTTCATCTCTCCTGTAACCTCCAATGGCAATATTTCTGTGTTATCTTTCCTGTAACCCCCCATGGCACTATGTCTGTGTAATCTCTCCTGTAACCTCCCATGGCACTGTTTCAGTTTCATCTATACTGTAAACTCCCATAGCACTGTTTCAGTTTCATCTATTCTGTAACCTCCCATGGCACTGTTTCAGTTTCATCTATCCTGTAACCTCCCATAGCACTGTTTCAGTTTCATCTATCCTATAACCTCCCATGGCACTATTTCTGTGTTATCTTTCCTGTAACCTCCCATGGCACTATTTCTGTGTCATCTCTCCTATAACCTCCAATGGCACTATTTCTGTGTTATCTTTCCTGTAACCTCCCATGGCACTATTTCTGTGTTATCTTTCCTGTAACCTCCCATGGCACTATTTCTGTGTCATCTCTCCTGTAACCTCCCATGGCACTATTTCTGTGTCATCTCTCCTGTAACCTCCCATGGCACTATTTCTGTGTCATCCATCCTGTAACCTCCTATGGCACTATTTCTGTGTCATCTCTCCTGTAACCTCCCATGGTACTATTTCAGTTTCATCTCTCCTATAACCTCCAATGGCACTATTTCTGTGTTACCTTTCCTGTAACCTCCCATGTCACTATTTCAGTTTCATCTCTCCTATAACCTCCAATGGCACTATTTCTGTGTTATCTTTCCTGTAACCTCCCACGGCACTATTTCTGTGTAATCTCTCCTGTAACCTCCCATGGCACTATTTCTGTGTCATCTATCCTGTAACCTCCCATGGCACTATTTCAGTTTCATCTATCTTGTAGCCTCCCATGGCACTACTACTGTGTTGTCTTTCCTGTATCCTCCAATGGCACTATTTCTGTATTATCTTTCCTGTAACCTCCCATGGCACTATTTCTGTGTAATCTCTCCTGTAACCTCCCATGGCACTATTTCTGTGTCATCTATCCTGTAACCTCCCATGGCACTATTTCTGTGTCATCTCTCCTATAACCTCCCATGGTACTATTTCAGTTTCATCTCTCCTGTAACCTACCATGGTACTATTTCAGTTTCATCTCTCCTGTAACCTCCCATGGCACTATTTCTGTGTTATCTTTCCTGTAACCTCCCATGGCACTATTTCTGTGTCATCTCTCCTGTAACCTGCCATGGCACTATTTCTGTGTTATCTTTCCTGTAACCTCCCATGGCACTATTTCTGTGTTATCTTTCCTGTAACCTCCCATGGCACTATTTCTGTGTCATCTCTACTGTAACCTCCCATGGCACTATTTCTGTGTCATCTCTCCTGTAACCTCCCATGGAACTATTTCTGTGTCATCCATCCTGTAACCTCCCATGGCACTATTTCTGTGTCATCTCTCCTGTAACCTCTCATGGCACTATTTCTGTGTCATCTCTCCTGTAACCTCCCATGGTACTATTTCAGTTTCATCTCTCCTATAACCTCCAATGGCACTATTTCTGTGTCATCCATCCTGTAACCTCCCATGGCACTATTTCTGTGTCATCTCTCCTGTAACCTCCCATGGCACTATATCTGTGTTATCTTTCCTGTAACGTCCCATGGCACTATTTCTGTGTTATCTTTCCTGTAACCTCCCATGGCACTATTTCTGTGTCATCTTTCCTGTAACCTCCCATGGCACTATTTCTGTGTCATCTCTCCTGTAACCTCCCATGGCACTATTTCTGTGTCATCTCTCCTGTAACCTCCCACGGCACTATTTCTGTGTTATCTTTCCTGTAAACTCCCACGGCACTATTTCTGTGTCATCTCTCCTGTAACATCCCATGGCAATATTTCTGTGTTATCTTTCCTGTAACCTCCCACGGCACTATTTCTGTGTCATCTCTCCTGTAACCTCCCATGACACTATTTCTGTGTCATCTCTCCTGTAACCTCCCATGGCACTATTTCTGTGTCATCTCTCCTGTAACATCCCATGGCAATATTTCTGTGTTATCTTTCCTGTAACCTCCCACGGCAATATTTCTGTGTTATCTTTCCTGTAACATCCCATGGCAATATTTCTGTGTTATCTCTCCTGTAACCTCCAATGGCACTATTTCTGTGTCATCTCTCCTGTAACATCCCATGGCACTATTTCTGTGTCATCTCTCCTGTAACTTCCCATGGCACTATTTCTGTGTCATCTCTCCTGTAACCTCCCATGGCACTATTTCTGTGTCATCTCTCCTGTAACCTCCCATGACACTATTTCTGTGTCATCTCTCCGGTAACCTCCCATGGCACTATTTCTGTGTCATCTCTCCTGTAACATCCCATGGCAATATTTCTGTGTTATCTTTCCTGTAACCTCCAATGGCAATATTTCTGTGTTATCTTTCCTGTAACCTCCCACGGCACTATTTCTGTGTCATCTCTCCTGTAACATCCCAAGGGAATATTTCTGTGTCATCTCTCCTGTAACCTCCCATGGCACTATTTCTGTGTCATCTCTCCTGTAACCTCCCATGAACTATTTCTGTGTTCTTTCCTGTAACCTCCCATGGCACTATTTCTGTGTCTTCTCTCCTGTAACATCCCATGGCAATATTTCTGTGTTATCTTTCCTGTAACCTCCCATGGCACTATTTCTGTGTTATCTTTCCTGTAACATCCCACGGCACTATTTCTGTGTCATCTCTCTTTAACCTCCCATGGCACTATTTCTGTGTCATCTCTCCTGTAACATCCCATGGCACTATTTCTGTGTTATCTTTCCTGTAACCTCCCACGGTACTATTTCCGTGTTATCTTTCCTGTAACCTCCCATGGCACTATTTCTTTGTTATCTTTCCTGTAACCTCCCATGGCACTATTTCTGTGTTGTCTTTCCTGTAACCTCCCATGGCACTATTTCTGTGTCATCTCTCCTGTAACCTCCCATGGTACTATTTCAGTTTCATCTATCCTGTAACCTCCCATGGTACAATTTCAGATTCACCTGTTCTGTAACCTCCCATGGTACTATTTCAGTTTCATCTCTCCTGTAACATCCCATGGCACTATTTCTGTGTCATCTCTCCTGTAACCTCCCATGGCACTATTTCTGTGTCATTTCTCCTGTAACCTCCCATGGCACTATTTCTGTGTCATCCATCCTGTAACCTCCCATGGCACTGTTTCAGTTTCATCTATACTGTAACCTCCCATGGCACTGTTTCAGTTTAATCTATCCTGTAACCTCCCATGGCAGTGTTTCAGTTTCATCTATCCTGTAACCTCCCATAGCACTGTTTCAGTTTCATCTATCCTATAACCTCCCATGGCACTATTTCTGTGTTATCTTTCCTGTAACCTCCCATGGCACTATTTCTGTGTCATCTCTCCTATAACCTCCAATGGCACTATTTCTGTGTTATCTTTCCTTTAACCTCCCATGGCACTATTTCTGTGTTATCTTTCCTGTAACCTCCCATGGCACTATTTCTGTGTCATCTCTCCTGTAACCTCCCATGGCACTATTTCTGTGTCATCTCTCCTGTAACCTCCCATGGCACTATTTCTGTGTTATCCATCCTGTAACCTCCCATGGCACTATTTCTGTGTCATCTCTCCTGTAACCTCCCATGGCACTATTTCTGTGTTATCTTTCCTGTAACCTCCCATGGCACTATTTCTGTGTTATCTTTCCTGTAACCTCCCATGGCACTATTTCTGTGTCATCTTTCCTGTAACCTCCCATGGCACTATTTCTGTGTCATCTCTCCTGTAACCTCCCATGGCACTATTTCTGTGTCATCCATCCTGTAACCTCCCATGGCACTATTTCTGTGTCATCTCTCCTGTAACCTCCCATGGCACTATTTCTGTGTCATCTCTCCTGTAACCTCCCATGGCACTATTTCTGTGTCATCTCTCCTGTAACCTCCCATGGCACTATTTCTGTGTTATCTTTCCTGTAACCTCCCATGGCACTATTTCAGTTTCATCTATCCTGTAACCTCCCATGGCACTACTACTGTGTTGTCTTTCCTGTAACTACAATGTCATTATTTCTGTGTTGTCTTTCCTGTAACTACAATGTCATTATTTCTGTGTTGTCTTTCCTGTAACTACAATGTCATTATTTCTGTGTTGTCTTTCCTGTAACCTCCCATGGCATTATTTCTGTGTTGTCTTTCCTGTAACTACAATGTCATTATTACTGTGTTGTCTTTCCTGTAACTACAATGTCATTATTTCTGTGTTGTCTTTCCTGTAACCTACCATGGCAATATTTCTGTGTTGTCTTTCCTGTAACCTCCCATGGCATTATTTCTGTGTTATCTTTCCTATAACCTCCCATGGCACTATTTCTGTGTCATCTCTCCTGTAACCTCCCGTGGCATTATTTCTGTGTCATCTCTCCTGTAACCTCCCATGGCAATATTTCTGTGTTGTCTTTCCTGTAACCTCCCATGGCATTATTTCTGTGTTGTCTTTCCTGTAACCTCCCATGGCACTATTTCTGTGTCATCTCTCCTGTAACCCCCCCCCCCCCATGTCACTATTTCTGTGTTGTCTTTCCTGTAACCTCCAATGGCACTATTTCTGTGTCATCTCTCCTGTAACCTCCAATGGCACTATTTCTGTGTCATCTCTCCTGTAACCTCCCATGGCACTATTTCTGTGTCATCTCTCCTATAACCTACCATGGCACTATTTCTGTGTCATCTCTCCTGTAACCTCCCAAGGCACTATTTCTGTGTCATCTCTCCCATAACATCACAGGACACTATTTCTGTTTCATCTCTCCTGTCACCTCCCATGGCACTATTTCTGTGTCATCTCTCCTATAACCTCCCATGGCACTATTTCTGTGTCATCTTTCCTGTAACCTCCTATGGCACTATTTCTGTGTCACCTCTCCTGTAACCTCAAATGGCACTATTTCTGTGTCATCTTTCCTATAACCTCCCAGGACACTATTTCTGTGTCATATCTCCTATAACCTCCCAGGACACTATTTCTTTGTCATCTCTCCTGTAACCTTCCATGGAAATATTTCTGTGTCGTCTGCCCTGTAACATCCCATGGCACTATTTCTGTGTCATCTGCCCTGTAACCTCCCATGGCAATATTTCTGTGTCATCTCTCCTGTAACATCCCATGGCACTATTTCTGTGTCATCTCTCCTGTAACACCCCATGGCAATATTTCTGTGTTATCTTTCCTGTAACCTCCCATGGCACTATTTCTGTGTTATCTTTCCTGTAACCTCCCATGGCAATATTTCTGTGCTATCTTTCATGTAACCTCCCATGGCACTATTTCTGTGTTATCTCTCCTGCAACCTCCCATGGCTATATTTCTGTGTTATCTTTCCTGTAACCTCCCATGGCAATATTTCTGTGTTATCTCTCCTGTAACCTCCCATGGCAATATTTCTGTGTTATCTTTCCTGTAAACTCCCATGGCAATATTTCTGTGTCATCTCTCCTGTAACCTCCCATGGCACTATTTCTGTGTTATCTTACCTGTAACCTTCCATGGCAATATTTCTGTGTCATCTCTCCTGTAACATCCCATGGCACTATTTCTGTGTCATCTCTCCTGTAACCTCCCATGGCACCATTTCTGTGTCATCTCTCCTGTAACCTCCCATGGCACTATTTCTGTGTCATCTCTCCTGTAACCTCCCATGGCACTATTTCTGTGTCATCTCTCCTGTAACCTCCCATGGCACTATTTCTGTGTCATCTCTCCTGTAACCTCCCATGGCACTATTTATGTGTCATCTCTCCTGTAACCTCCCATGACAATATGTCTGTGTTGTCTTTCCTGTAACATCCCATGGCACTATTTCTGTGTTATCTTTCCTGTAACCTCCCATGGCACTATTTCTGTGTCATCTCTCCTGTAACCTCCCATGGCACTATTTCTGTGTCATCTCTCCTGTAACCTCCCATGGCATTATTTCTGTGTCGTCTGCCCTGTAACCTCCCATGGCACTATTTCTGTGTTATCTTTCCTGTAACCTCCCGTGGCACTATTTCTGTGTTATCTTTCCTGTAACCTCCCACGGCACTATTTCTGTGTCGTCTGCCCTGTAACCTTCCATGGCACTATTTCTGTGTCATCTCTCCTATAACCTCCCATGGCACTATTTCTTTGTTATCTTTCCTGTAATCTCCCATGGCACTATTTCTGTGTCATCTTTCCTATAACCTCCCATGGCATTATTTCTGTGTTATCTTTCCTATAAACTCCCATGGCATTATTTCTGTGTTATCTCTCCTGTAACCTCCCATGGCACTATGTCTGTGTTATCTTTCCTGTAACCTCCCATGGCATTATTTCTGTGTTATCTTTCCTATAACCCCCCAAGGCATTATTTCTGTGTTATCTTTCCTATAACCTCCCATAGCATTATTTCTGTGTTATCTTTCCTATAACCTCCCATGGCATTATTTCTGTATTATCTTTCCTATAACCTCCCATGGCATTATTTCTGTGTTATCTTTCCTGTAACCTCCCATGGCACTATTTCTGTGTCATCTCTCCTGTAACCTCCCACGGCACTATTTCTGTGTCATCTCTCCTGTAACCTCTCATGGCAATATTTCTGTGTTATCTTTCCTGTTACCTCCCATGGCACTATTTCTGTGTTATCTTTCCTGTAACCTCCCATGGGACTATTTCTTTGTTATCTTTACTGTAACCTCCCACGGCACTATTTCTGTGTCGTCTGCCCTGTAACCTCCCATGGCACTATTTCTGTGTCATCTCTCCTATAACCTCCCATGGCACTATTTCTTTGTTATCTTTCCTGTAATCTCCCATGGCACTATTTCTGTGTCATCTTTCCTATAACCTCCCATAGCATTATTTCTGTGTTATCTTTCCTATAATCTCCCATGGCATTATTTCTGTGTTATCTCTCCTGTAACCTCCCATGGCACTATGTCTGTGTTATCTTTCCTGTAACCTCCCATGGCATTATTTCTGTGTTATCTTTCCTATAACCTCCCATGGCATTATTTCTGTGTTATCTTTCCTATAACCTCCCATAGCATTATTTCTGTGTTATCTTTCCTATAACCTCCCATGGCATTATTTCTGTGTTATCTTTCCTATAACCTCCCATGGCATTATTTCTGTGTTATCTTTCCTGTAACCTCCCATGGCACTATTTCTGTGTCATCTCTCCTGTAACCTCCCACGGCACTATTTCTGTGTCATCTCTCCTGTAACCTCTCATGGCAATATTTCTGTGTTATCTTTCCTGTAACCTCCCACGGCACTATTTCTGTGTCATCTCTCCTGTAACCTCTCATTGCAATATTTCTGTGTTATCTTTCCTGTAACCTCCCACGGCACTATTTCTGTGTCATCTCTCCTGTAACATCCCATGGCAATATTTCTGTGTTATCTTTCCTGTAACCTCCCATGGCACTATTTCTGTGTCATCTCTCCTGTAACCTCCCACGGCACTATTTCTGTGTCATCTCTCCTGTAACATCCCATGGCAATATTTCTGTGTTATCTTTCCTGTAACCTCCCATGGCACTATTTCTGTGTCATCTCTCCTGTACCCTCCCACGGCACTATTTCTGTGTCATCTATCCTGTAACCTCCCATGGCAATATTTCTGTGTTATCTTTTCTGTAACATCCCATGGCACTATTTCTGTGTCATCTCTCCTGTAACCTCCCATGGCACTATTTCTGTGTCATCTCTCCTGTAACCTACCATGGCACTATTTCTGTGTCATCTCTCCTGTAACCTCCCAAGGCACTATTTCTGTGTCATCTCTCCTATAACCTCCCATGGCACTATTTCTGTGTCATCTTTCCTGTAACCTCCCATGGCACTATTTCTGTGTCATCTCTCCTGTAACCTCAAATGGCACTATTTCTGTGTCATCTTTCCTATAACCTCCCAGGACACTATTTCTGTGTCATATCTCCTATAACCTCCCAGGACACTATTTCTTTGTCATCTCTCCTGTAACCTCCCATGGCAATATTTCTGTGTCGTTTGCCCTGTAACATCCCATGGCACTATTTCTGTGTCATATCTCCTGTAACCTCCCATGGCACTATTTCTGTGTCGTCTGCCCTGTAACCTCCCATAGCACTATTTCTGTGTCATCTCTCCTGTAACATCCCATGGCACTATTTCTGTGTCATCTCTCCTGTAACACCCCATGGCAATATTTCTGTGTTATCTTTCCTGTAACCGCCCATGGCACTATTTCTGTGTTATCTTTCCTGTAACCTCCCATGGCACTATTTCTGTGTCATCTCTCCTGTAACCTCCCATGGCACTATTTCTGTGTCATCTCTCCTGTAACCTCCCATGGCATTATTTCTGTGTCGTCTGCCCTGTAACCTCCCATGGCACTATTTCTGTGTTATCTTTCCTGTAACCTCAGGTGGCACTATTTCTGTGTTATCTTTCCTGTAACCTCCCACGGCACTATTTCTGTGTCGTCTGCCCTGTAACCTCCCATGGCACTATTTCTGTGTCATCTCTCCCATAACCTCCCATGGCACTATTTCTTTGTTATCTTTCCTGTAATCTCCCATGGCACTATTTCTGTGTCATCTTTCCTATAACCTCCCATGGCATTATTTCTGTGTTATCTTTCCTATAACCTCCCATGGCATTATTTCTGTGTTATCTCTCCTGTAACCTCCCAAGGCATTATTTCTGTGTTATCTTTCCTATAACCTCCCATAGCATTATTTCTGTGTTATCTTTCCTATAACCTCCCATGGCATTATTTCTGTGTCATCTTTCCTATAACCTCCCATGGCATTATTTCTGTGTTATCTTTCCTGTAACCTCCCATGGCACTATTTCTGTGTCATCTCTCCTGTAACCTCCCACGGCACTATTTCTGTGTCATCTGTCCTGTAACCTCTCATGGCAATATTTCTGTGTTATCTTTCCTGTTACCTCCCATGGCACTATTTCTGTGTTATCTTTCCTGTAACCTCCCATGGGACTATTTCTTTGTTATCTTTCCTGTAACCTCCCACGGCACTACTTGTGTGTCGTCTGCCCTGTAACCTCCCATGGCACTATTTCTGTGTCATCTCTCCTATAACCTCCCATGGCACTATTTCTTTGTTATCTTTCCTGTAATCTCCCATGGCACTATTTCTGTGTCATCTTTCCTATAACCTCCCATGGCATTATTTCTGTGTTATCTTTCCTATAATCTCCCATGGCATTATTTCTGTGTTATCTCTCCTGTAACCTCCCATGGCACTATGTCTGTGTTATCTTTCCTGTAACCTCCCATGGCATTATTTCTGTGTCATCTCTCCTATAACCTCCCATGGCACTATTTCTTTGTTATCTTTCCTGTAATCTCCCATGGCACTATTTCTGTGTCATCTTTCCTATAACCTCCCATGGCATTATTTCTGTGTTACCTTTCCTGTAACCTCCCATGGCATTATTTCTGTGTTATCTTTCCTATAACCTCCCAAGGCATTATTTCTGTGTTATCTTTCCTATAACCTCCCATAGCATTATTTCTGTGTTATCTTTCCTATAACCTCCCATGGCATTATTTCTGTGTTATCTTTCCTATAACCTCCCATGGCATTATTTCTGTGTTATCTTTCCTGTAACCTCCCATGGCACTATTTCTGTGTCATCTCTCCTGTAACCTCCCACGGCACTATTTCTGTGTCATCTGTCCTGTAACCTCTCATGGCAATATTTTTGTGTTATCTTTCCTGTTACCTCCCATGGCACTATTTCTGTGTTATCTTTCCTGTAACCTCCCATGGGACTATTTCTTTGTTATCTTTCCTGTAACCTCCCACGGCACTACTTGTGTGTCGTCTGCCCTGTAACCTCCCATGGCACTATTTCTGTGTCATCTCTCCTATAACCTCCCATGGCACTATTTCTTTGTTATCTTTCCTGTAATCTCCCATGGCACTATTTCTGTGTCATCTTTCCTATAACCTCCCATGGCATTATTTCTGTGTTATCTTTCCTATAATCTCCCATGGCATTATTTCTGTGTTATCTCTCCTGTAACCTCCCATGGCACTATGTCTGTGTTATCTTTCCTGTAACCTCCCATGGCATTATTTCTGTGTTATCTTTCCTATAACTTCCCATGGCATTATTTCTGTGTTATCTTCCCTATAACCTCCCATAGCATTATTTCTGTGTTATCTTTCCTATAACCTCACATGGCATTATTTCTGTGTTATCTTTCCTATAACCTCCCATGGCATTATTTCTGTGTTATCTTTCCTGTAACCTCCCATGGCACTATTTCTGTGTCATCTCTCCTGTAACCTCCCACGGCACTATTTCTGTGTCATCTCTCCTGTAACCTCTCATGGCAATATTTCTGTGTTATCATTCCTGTAACCTCCCACGGCACTATTTCTGTGTCATCTCTCCTGTAACCTCTCATTGCAATATTTCTGTGTTATCTTTCCTGTAACCTCCCACGGCACTATTTCTGTGTCATCTCTCCTGTAACATCCCATGGCAATATTTCTGTGTTATCTTTCCTGTAACCTCCCATGGCACTATTTCTGTGTCATCTCTCCTGTAACATCCCATGGCATTATTTCTGTGTTATCTTCCCTATAATCTCCCATGGCATTATTTCTGTGTTATCTCTCCTGTAACCTCCCATGGCACTATGTCTGTGTTATCTTTCCTGTAACCTCCCATGGCATTATTTCTGTGTTATCTTTCCTATAACTTCCCATGGCATTATTTCTGTGTTATCTTTCCTATAACCTCCCATAGCATTATTTCTGTGTTATCTTTCCTATAACCTCCCATGGCATTATTTCTGTGTTATCTTTCCTATAACCTCCCATGGCATTATTTCTGTGTTATCTTTCCTGTAACCTCCCATGGCACTATTTCTGTGTCATCTCTCCTGTAACCTCCCACGGCACTATTTCTGTGTCATCTCTCCTGTAACCTCTCATGGCAATATTTCTGTGTTATCTTTCCTGTAACCTCCCATGCGACTATTTCTTTGTTATCTTTACTGTAACCTCCCACGGCACTATTTCTGTGTCGTCTGCCCTGTAACCTCCCATGGCACTATTTCTGTGTCATCTCTCCTATAACCTCCCATGGCACTATTTCTTTGTTATCTTTCCTGTAATCTCCCATGGCACTATTTCTGTGTCATCTTTCCTATAACCTCCCATGGCATTATTTCTGTGTTATCTTTCCTATAATCTCCCATGGCATTATTTCTGTGTTATCTCTCCTGTAACCTCCCATGGCACTATGTCTGTGTTATCTTTCCTGTAACCTCCCATGGCATTATTTCTGTGTTATCTTTCCTATAACCTCCCATAGCATTATTTCTGTGTTATCTTTCCTATAACCTCCCATAGCATTATTTCTGTGTTATCTTTCCTATAACCTCCCATGGCATTATTTCTGTGTTATCTTTCCTATAACCTCCCATGGCATTATTTCTGTGTTATCTTTCCTGTAACCTCCCATGGCACTATTTCTGTGTCATCTCTCCTGTAACCTCCCACGGCACTATTTCTGTGTCATCTCTCCTGTAACCTCTCATGGCAATATTTCTGTGTTATCTTTCCTGTAACCTCCCACGGCACTATTTCTGTGTCATCTCTCCTGTAACCTCTCATTGCAATATTTCTGTGTTATCTTTCCTGTAACCTCCCACGGCACTATTTCTGTGTCATCTCTCCTGTAACATCCCATGGCAATATTTCTGTGTTATCTTTCCTGTAACCTCCCATGGCACTATTTCTGTGTCATTTCTCCTGTAACCTCCCATGGCACAATTTCTGTGTCATCTCTCCTGTAACATCCCATGGCAATATTTCTATGTTATCTTTCCTGTAACCTCCCATGGCACTATTTCTGTGTCATCTCTCCTGTACCCTCCCACGGCACTATTTCTGTGTCATCTATCCTGTAACCTCCCATGGCAATATTTCTGTGTTATCTTTTCTGTAACATCCCATGGCACTATTTCTGTGTCATCTCTCCTGTAACCTCCCATGGCACTATTTCTGTGTCATCTCTCCTGTAACCTACCATGGCACTATTTCTGTGTCATCTCTCCTTTAACCTCCCAAGGCACTATTTCTGTGTCATCTCTCCTATAACCTCCCATGGCAATATTTCTGTGTCATCTTTCCTGTAACCTCCCATGGCACTATTTCTGTGTCATCTCTCCTGTAACCTCAAATGGCACTATTTCTGTGTCATCTTTCCTATAACCTCCCAGGACACTATTTCTGTGTCATATCTCCTATAACCTCCCAGGACACTATTTCTTTGTCATCTCTCCTGTAACCTCCCATGGCAATATTTCTGTGTCGTCTGCCCTGTAACATCCCATGGCACTATTTCTGTGTCATCTCTCCTGTAACCTCCAATGGCACTATTTCTGTGTCGTCTGCCCTGTAACCTCCCATAGCACTATTTCTGTGTCATCTCTCCTGTAACATCCCATGGCACTATTTCTGTGTCATCTCTCCTGTAACACCCCATGGCAATATTTCTGTGTTATCTTTCCTGTAACCTCCCATGGCACTATTTCTGTGTTATCTTTCCTGTAACCTCCCATGGCACTATTTCTGTGTCATCTCTCCTGTAACCTCCCATGGCACTATTTCTGTGTCATCTCTCCTGTAACCTCCCATGACAATATGTCTGTGTTGTCTTTCCTGTAACCTCCCATGGCACTATTTCTGTGTTATCTTTCCTGTAACCTCCCATGGCACTATTTCTGTGTCATCTCTCCTGTAACCTCCCATGGCACTATTTCTGTGTCATCTCTCCTGTAACCTCCCATGGCATTATTTCTGTGTCGTCTGCCCTGTAACCTCCCATGGCACTATTTCTGTGTTATCTTTCCTGTAACCTCCCGTGGCACTATTTCTGTGTTATCTTTCCTGTAACCTCCCATGGCACTATTTCTGTGTCGTCTGCCCTGTAACCTCCCATGGCACTATTTCTGTGTCATCTCTCCTATAACCTCCCATGGCACTATTTCTTTGTTATCTTTCCTGTAATCTCCCATGGCACTATTTCTGTGTCATCTTTCCTATAACCTCCCATGGCATTATTTCTGTGTTATCTTTCCTATAACCTCCCATGGCATTATTTCTGTGTTATCTCTCCTGTAACCTCCCATGGCACTATGTCTGTGTTATCTTTCCTGTAACCTCCCATGGCATTATTTCTGTGTTATCTTTCCTATAACCTCCCAAGGCATTATTTCTGTGTTATCTTTCCTATAACCTCCCATGGCATTATTTCTGTGTTATCTTTCCTATAACCTCCCATGGCATTATTTCTGTGTTATCTTTCCTGTAACCTCCCATGGCACTATTTATGTGTCATCTCTCCTGTAACCTCCCACGGCACTATTTCTGTGTCATCTCTCCTGTAACCTCTCATGGCAATATTTCTGTGTTATCTTTCCTGTTACCTCCAATGGCACTATTTCTGTGTTATCTTTCCTGTAACCTCCCATGGGACTATTTCTTTGTTATCTTTCCTGTAACCTCCCACGGCACTACTTGTGTGTCGTCTGCCCTGTAACCTCCCATGGCACTATTTCTGTGTCATCTCTCCTATAACCTCCCAAGGCACTATTTCTTTGTTATCTTTCCTGTAATCTCCCATGGCACTATTTCTGTGTCATCTTTCCTATAACCTCCGATGGCATTATTTCTGTGTTATCTTTCCTATAATCTCCCATGGCATTATTTCTGTGTTATCTCTCCTGTAACCTCCCATGGCACTATGTCTGTGTTATCTTTCCTGTAACCTCCCATGGCATTATTTCTGTGTTATCTTTCCTATAACTTCCCATGGCATTATTTCTGTGTTATCTTTCCTATAACCTCCCATAGCATTATTTCTGTGTTATCTTTCCTATAACCTCCCATGCATTATTTCTGTGTTATCTTTCCTATAACCTCCCATGGCATTATTTCTGTGTTATCTTTCCTGTAACCTCCCATGGCACTATTTCTGTGTCATCTCTCCTGTAACCTCCCACGGCACTATTTCTGTGTTATCTTTCATGTAACCTCCCATGGCACTATTTCTGTGTTATCTCTCCTGTAACCTCCCATGGCAATATTTCTGTGTTATCTTTCCTGTAACCTCCCATGGCAATATTTCTGTGTTATCTCTCCTGTAACCTCCCATGGCAATATTTCTGTGTTATCTTTCCTGTAAACTCCCATGGCAATATTTCTGTGTCATCTCTCCTGTAACCTCCCATGGCACTATTTCTGTGTTATCTTTCCTGTAACCTTCCATGGCAATATTTCTTTGTCATCTCTCCTGTAACATCCCATGGCACTATTTCTGTGTCATCTCTCCTGTAACCTCCCATGGCACTATTTCTGTGTCATCTCTCCTGTAACCTCCCATGGCACTATTTCTGTGTCATCTCTACTGTAACCTCCCATGGCACTATTTCTGTGTCATCTCTCCTGTAACCTCCCATGGCACTATTTCTGTGTCATCTCTCCTGTAACCTCCCATGGCACTATTTCTGTGTCATCTCTCCTGTAACCTCCCATGACAATATGTCTGTGTTGTCTTACCTGTAACCTCCCATGGCACTATTTCTGTGTTATCTTTCCTGTAACCTCCCATGGCACTATTTCTGTGTCATCTCTCCTGTAACCTCCCATGGCAGTATTTCTGTGTCATCTCTCCTGTAACCTCCCATGGCATTATTTCTGTGTCGTCTGCCCTGTAACCTCCCATGGCACTATTTCTGTGTTATCTTTCCTATAACCTCCCATGGCATTATTTCTGTGTTATCTCTCCTGTAACCTCCCATGGCACTATGTCTGTGTTATCTTTCCTGTAACCTCCCATGGCATTATTTCTGTGTTATCTTTCCTATAACCTCCCAAGGCATTATTTCTGTGTTATCTTTCCTATAACCTCCCATAGCATTATTTCTGTGTTATCTTTCCTATAACCTCCCATGGCATTATTTCTGTGTTATCTTTCCTATAACCTCCCATGGCATTATTTCTGTGTTATCTTTCCTGTAACCTCCCATGGCACTATTTCTGTGTCATCTCTCCTGTAACCTCCCACGGCACTATTTCTGTGTCATCTCTCCTGTAACCTCTCATGGCAATATTTCTGTGTTATCTTTCCTGTTACCTCCGATGGCACTATTTCTGTGTTATCTTTCCTGTAACCTCCCATGGGACTATTTCTTTGTTATCTTTCCTGTAACCTCCCACGGCACTACTTGTGTGTCGTCTGCCCTGTAACCTCCCATGGCACTATTTCTGTGTCATCTCTCCTATAACCTCCCAAGGCACTATTTCTTTGTTATCTTTCCTGTAATCTCCCATGGCACTATTTCTGTGTCATCTTTCCTATAACCTCCCATGGCATTATTTCTGTGTTATCTTTCCTATAATCTCCCATGGCATTATTTCTGTGTTATCTCTCCTATAACCTCCCATGGCACTATTTCTTTATTATCTTTCCTGTAATCTCCCATGGCACTATTTCTGTGTCATCTTTCCTATAACCTCCCATGGCATTATTTCTGTGTTATCTTTCCTATAACCTCCCATGGCATTATTTCTGTGTTATCTCTCCTGTAACCTCCCATGGCACTATGTCTGTGTTATCTTTCCTGTAACCTCCCATGGCATTATTTCTGTGTTATCTTTCCTATAACCTCCCAATTCATTATTTCTGTGTTATCTTTCCTATAACCTCCCATAGCATTATTTCTGTGTTATCTTTCCTATAACCTCCCATGGCATTATTTCTGTGTTATCTTTCCTATAACCTCCCATGGCATTATTTCTGTGTTATCTTTCCTGTAACCTCCCATGGCACTATTTCTGTGTCATCTCTCCTGTAACCTCCCACGGCACTATTTCTGTGTCATCTCTCCTGTAACCTCTCATGGCAATATTTCTGTGTTATCTTTCCTGTTACCTCCCATGGCACTATTTCTGTGTTATCTTTCCTGTAACCTCCCATGGGACTATTTCTTTGTTATCTTTCCTGTAACCTCCCACGGCACTACTTGTGTGTCGTCTGCCCTGTAACCTCCCATGGCACTATTTCTGTGTCATCTCTCCTATAACCTCCCATGGCACTATTACTTTGTTATCTTTCCTGTAATCTCCCATGGCACTATTTCTGTGTCATCTTTCCTATAACCTCCCATGGCAGTATTTCTGTGTTATCTTTCCTATAATCTCCCATGGCATTATTTCTGTGTTATCTCTCCTGTAACCTCCCATGGCACTATGTCTGTGTTATCTTTCCTGTAACCTCCCATGGCATTATTTCTGTGTTATCTTTCCTATAACTTCCCATGGCAATATTTCTGTGTTATCTTTCCTATAACCTCCCATAGCATTATTTCTGTGTTATCTTTCCTATAACCTCCCATGGCATTATTTCTGTGTTATCTTTCCTGTAACCTCCCATGGCACTATTTCTGTGTCATCTCTCCTGTAACCTCCCACGGCACTATTTCTGTGTCATCTCTCCTGTAACCTCTCATGGCAATATTTCTGTGTTATCATTCCTGTAACCTCCCACGGCACTATTTCTGTGTCATCTCTCCTGTAACCTCTCATGGCAATAATTCTGTGTTATCTTTCCTGTTACCTCCGATGGCACTATTTCTGTGTTATCTTTCCTGTAACCTCCCATGGGACTATTTTTTTGTTATCTTTCCTGTAACCTCCCACGGCACTACTTGTGTGTCGTCTGCCCTGTAACCTCCCATGGCACTATTTCTGTGTCATCTCTCCTATAACCTCCCAAGGCACTATTTCTTTGTTATCTTTCCTGTAATCTCCCATGGCACTATTTCTGTGTCATCTTTCCTATAACCTCCCATGGCATTATTTCTGTGTTATCTTTCCTATAGTCTCCCATGGCATTATTTCTGTGTTATCTCTCCTATAACCTCCCATGGCACTATTTCTTTGTTATCTTTCCTGTAATCTCCCATGGCACTATTTCTGTGTCATCTTTCCTATAACCTCCCATGGCATTATTTCTGTGTTATCTTTCCTATAACCTCCCATGGCATTATTTCTGTGTTATCTCTCCTGTAACCTCCCATGGCACTATGTCTGTGTTATCTTTCCTGTAACCTCCCATGGCATTATTTCTGTGTTATCTTTCCTATAACCTCCCAATTCATTATTTCTGTGTTATCTTTCCTATAACCTCCCATAGCATTATTTCTGTGTTATCTTTCCTATAACCTCCCATGGCATTATTTCTGTGTTATCTTTCCTATAACCTCCCATGGCACTATTTCTGTGTTATCTTTCCTGTAACCTCCCATGGCACTATTTCTGTGTCATCTCTCCTGTAACCTCCCACGGCACTATTTCTGTGTCATCTCTCCTGTAACCTCTCATGGCAATATTTCTGTGTTATCTTTCCTGTTACCTCCCATGGCACTATTTCTGTGTTATCTTTCCTGTAACCTCCCATGGGACTATTTCTTTGTTATCTTTCCTTTAACCTCCCACGGCACTACTTGTGTGTCGTCTGCCCTGTAACCTCCCATGGCACTATTTCTGTGTCATCTCTCCTATAACCTCCCATGGCACTATTTCTTTGTTATCTTTCCTGTAATCTCCCATGGCACTATTTCTGTGTCATCTTTCCTATAACCTCCCATGGCATTATTTCTGTGTTATCTTTCCTATAATCTCCTATGGCATTATTTCTGTGTTATCTCTCCTGTAACCTCCCATGGCACTATGTCTGTGTTATCTTTCCTGTAACCTCCCATGGCATTATTTCTGTGTTATCTTTCCTATAACTTCCCATGGCAATATTTCTGTGTTATCTTTCCTATAACCTCCCATAGCATTATTTCTGTGTTATCTTTCCTATAACCTCCCATGGCATTATTTCTGTGTTATCTTTCCTGTAACCTCCCATGGCACTATTTCTATGTCATCTCTCCTGTAACCTCCCACGGCACTATTTCTGTGTCATCTCTCCTGTAACCTCTCATGGCAATATTTCTGTGTTATCATTCCTGTAACCTCCCACAGCACTATTTCTGTGTCATCTCTCCTGTAACCTCTCATTGCAATATTTCTGTGTTATCTTTCCTGTAACCTCCCACGGCACTATTTCTGTGTCATCTCTCCTGTAACATCCCATGGCAATATTTCTGTGTTATCTTTCCTGTAACCTCCCATGGCACTATTTATGTGTCATCTCTCCTGTAACATCCCATGGCATTATTTCTGTGTTATCTTTCCTATAATCTCCCATGGCATTATTTCTGTGTTATCTCTCCTGTAACCTCCCATGGCACTATGTCTGTGTTATCTTTCCTGTAACCTCCCATGGCATTATTTCTGTGTTATCTTTCCTATAACTTCCCATGGCATTATTTCTGTGTTATCTTTCCTATAACCTCCCATAGCATTATTTCTGTGTTATCTTTCCTATAACCTCCCATGGCATTATTTCTGTGTTATCTTTCCTATAACCTCCCTTGGCATTATTTCTGTGTTATCTTTCCTGTAACCTCCCATGGCACTATTTCTGTGTCATCTCTCCTGTAACCTCCCACGGCACTATTTCTGTGTCATCTCTCCTGTAACCTCTCATGGCAATATTTCTGTGTTATCTTTCCTGTAACCTCCCACGGCACTATTTCTGTGTCATCTCTCCTGTAACCTCTCATTGCAATATTTCTGTGTTATCTTTCCTGTAACCTCCCACGGCACTATTTCTGTGTCATCTCTTCTGTAACATCCCATGGCAATATTTCTGTGTTATCTTTCCTGTAACCTCCCATGGCACTATTTCTGTGTCATCTCTCCTGTAACATCCCATGGCAATATTTCTGTGTTATCTTTCCTGTAACCTCCCATGGCACTATTTCTGTGTTATCTCTCCTGTACCCTCCCACGGCACTATTTCTGTGTCATCTATCCTGTAACCTCCCATGGCAATATTTCTGTGTTATCTTTTCTGTAACATCCCATGGCACTATTTCTGTGTCATCTCTCCTGTAACCTCCCATGGCACTATTTCTGTGTCATCTCTTCTGTAACCTACCATGGCACTATTTCTGTGTCATCTCTCCTGTAACCTCCCAAGGCACTATTTCTGTGTCATCTCTCCTATAACCCCCCATGGCACTATTTCTGTGTCATCTTTCCTGTAACCTCCTATGGCACTATTTCTGTGTCATCTCTCCTGTAACCTCAAATGGCACTATTTCTGTGTCATCTTTCCTATAACCTCCCAGGACACTATTTCTGTCCCATATCTCCTATAACCTCCCAGGACACTATTTCTTTGTCATCTCTCCTGTAACCTCCCATGGCAATATTTCTGTGTCGCCTGCCCTGTAACATCCCATGGCACTATTTCTGTGTCATCTCTCCTGTAACCTCCCATGGCACTATTTCTGTGTCGTCTGCCCTGTAACCTCCCATGGCACTATTTCTGTGTCATCTCTCCTGTAACATCCCATGGCACTATTTCTGTATCATCTCTCCTGTAACACCCCATGGCAATATTTCTGTGTTATCTTTCCTGTAACCTCCCATGGCAATATTTCTGTGTTATCTCTCCTGTAACCTCCCATGGAACTATTTCTGTGTCATCTCTCCTGTAACCTCCCATGGCACTATTTCTGTGTCATCTCTCCTGTAACCTCCCATGGCACTATTTCTGTGTCATCTCTCCTGTAACCTCCCATGGCACTATTTCTGTGTCATCTCTCCTGTAACCTCCCATGGCACTATTTCTGTGTCATCTCTCCTGTAACCTCCCATGGCACTATTTCTGTGTCATCTCTCCTGTAACCTCCCATGACAATATGTCTGTGTTGTCTTTCCTGTAACCTCCCATGGCACTATTTCTGTGTTATCTTTCCTGTAACCTCCCATGGCACTTTTTCTGTGTCATCTCTCCTGTAACCTCCCATGGCACTATTTCTGTGTCATCTCTCCTGTAACCTCCCGTGGCACTATTTCTGTGTTATCTTTCCTGTAACCTCCCACGGCACTATTTCTGTGTCATCTCTCCTATAACCTCCCATGGCACTATTTCTTTGTTATCTTTCCTGTAATCTCCCATGGCACTATTTCTGTGTCATCTTTCCTATAACCTCCCATGGCATTATTTCTGTGTTATCTTTCCGATAACCTCCCATGGCATTATTTCTGTGTTATCTCTCCTGTAACCTCCCATGGCACTATGTCTGTGTTATCTTTTCTGTAACCTCCCATGGCATTATTTCTGTGTTATCTTTCCTATAACCTCCCATGGCATTATTTATGTGTTATCTTTCCGATAACCTCCCATAGCATTATTTCTGTGTTATCTTTCCTATAACCTCCCATGGCATTATTTCTGTGTTATCTTTCCTATAACCTCCCATGACATTATTTCTGTGTTATCTTTCCTGTAACCTCCCATGGCACTATTTCTGTGTCATCTCTCCTGTAACCTCCCACGGCACTATTTCTGTGTCATCT
>OY992894.1:2566731-2586731 GCA_963921405.1 Cepaea hortensis | reverse complement strand
ACCACAAACATCAGAAAGAGGCTAAGACACAAATACAATTGACCACAAACATCAGAAAGAGGTTAAGACACAAATATAATTGACCACAAACATCAGAAAGAGGCTAAGACACAAATACAATTGACCACAAACATCAGAAAGAGGCTAAGATCCAAATACAATTGACCACAAACATCAGAAAGAGGTTAAGACACAAATATAATTGACCACAAACATCAGAAAGAGACTAAGACACAAATACAATTGACCACAAACATCAGAAAGAGGCTAAGATCCAAATACAATTGACCACAAACATCAGAAAGAGGTTAAGACACAAATATAATTGACCACAAACATCAGAAAGAGGCTAAGACACAAATACAATTGACCACAAACATCAGAAAGAGGCTAAGACACAAATATAATTGACCACAAACATCAGAAAGAGGTTAAGAGATAAATATAATAATTGACCACAAACATCAGAAAGAGGCTAAGACACAAAGACAATTGACCACAAACATCAGAAAGAGACAAAGTCACAAAGACAAATCACAAACATCAGAAAGAGGCTAAGACACAAAGACATTTGACCGCAAACATCAGAAAGAGGTAAAGACACAAAGACAATTGACCACAAACATCAGAATGAGACCGTGGTCAGTTTTGGCCAATTGTAAGAAGACAACATAACTAAAATGTAATGTCACAACTGGACAATTTGTGGAAAACGGTTTAAGCGGTTGACACGGAGAGAAAATGCACGGCAGCCTTGTGTCATGGCACGAACAGGTGTCAGCGCCGATGTGATGCCGGCTGTTGGGGGTGGCGAGATGTGGAGAACAGGTGTCAGCGCCGATGTGATGCCGGCTGTTGGGGGTGGCGAGATGTGGAGAACAGGTGTCAGCGCCGATGTGATGCCGGCTGTTGGGGGTGGCGAGATGTGGAGAGGCATGGTCGCTCACGCCAGTTGACAAGGCACTTGATGATGATTATCCAGCCTTGCGGTGGACAATTGCTATGCGTCGTGTTATTTACTGGTGTGTGAATGGTGTTACCATCAGGTTGTGTTGGTTTAATACATCTGGTGTGTTGATGAACCGGTCTCTGTGGCTAAGGGTGATGCAGATTGATACAGAATGTGGTTTTAAACATCCGATGTGTTGATAATATTTGCCACATATTGGGGTCTAATATATCTGGTATGTTGATGATATTTGATACAACTTGTTGTGGTTTTATGCATCTGGTGTGTTGGTGATATCATGTGTCATGCTGATAAACGTGGGCGATCATGTTTCGTCATCTTAAACGATTTTTAAACGAATTTATTTTTTCTCATAAGGTGTCCAAAAAATTGTGACTATCTGCGTCTAATTCCTCTAATCAGTTTACGATTTTCATTTGTTTATCTTAGGACTTGCTCATTGGCTTTTCTGTATGTCCATTATATTCTTTGAATTTTTCTCAGAAACCACATGTCCATAGCCATAGCGATTATTATTCAAATCTCTTCAAAGCATCTCCCATCAGGTGTTATGACTGTTCCCAGATAACTGTACCGATTCACTTGTTTAAGAATATTCCCATTTACTTGTATATTACATTGTGGTATTTCCTTCTCCTTAGTGACGACCATAATCTGTGTCTTCTTACAATTTAATTCTAACCCAAGTTGTTCATTGTGTGCAACAACCGCATCTACTAAATGTTGCAGATCCACACCTGGTATTGCCAGTGTTGTTGCATGTCTGGTGTGATGAATGGTGTTGTATCTTTGTTATCATGACTATTGCTGTGTGACGGATGTTGTATGTGTAGTTGGGTGTCTCATATGAATGTTGTATGGCTGATATGCATAGCGTTGATACTGTTGTATATACCTAATGGCAGTAGAAATATGGTTTCTGTGGAAAATGCAAAAAAAAAAAATGATATGGACTGGTCAAACTAATAATACTCCATCCATCCATCATGTGCCATGCCGGTAAGCGTGGGCGGTCATGTTCTGCCATCTCACTCGATCACCAGAGTCGTGGATCAGCTCAGTGTTTCTGTCTCGACCATGCCACGTGGCCAAGCCATCCAGGTATTTGCTTCTAGGTCTTCCTCTTGGTCTGTTCCCCTCGATCTTACCAGTTGTCACCAAGTTCTCCAATTCATTTCTTCTCATAACATGCCCAAAAATTTTGACTGTCTACGTCTAATGTCTCTAATCAGTTTACGATCTTCATTTGTTTCTTGAAGGACTTGTTCATTGGTCTTTCTGGCTTTCCATGATATTCTTTGCATTTTCCTCAGAAACCACATTTCTACAGCCATCAGATGTTTTTCAGCTTGACTGCTCATTGTCCAAGCTTCACATCCATATAAAAGTACAGGTTCTATGTAGCACCTCAACACTCTTTTTCTCGTTTCAGTTGACATCTTTTTATTGGTCAGTATGTTTTTCATCTTGCTAAAGGCTACTTTTGCCATGGCGATTCTTGTTCTAATCTCTTCAAGGCATCTTCCATCAGATGTTATTACTGTTCCGAGATAATTGTACCTATTCACTTGTTGAAGAATATTCCCATTTACTTGTATATTACATTGTGGTATTTCGTTCTTCCTAGTGACGACCATAATCTGTGTCTTTTTACAATTTAATTCTAACCCTTGTTGTTCACTGTGTGCAACAACCGCATCTACTAAATGTTGCAGATTCTGTTCATTGTCTGCAATCAAGACTGTATCATCTGCATATCTAATGTTATTAATGCATCGTCCCCCAATGTTGATTCCTTCCATATCTTCAATATTTCTGAAAATACTTTCAATGTACAGGGAAAACAGATCTGGAGACATTACACATCCCTGTCTCACACCTCTCTTAATAGGCTAATATTGGCCTACTTCACTATCAACTCTTATGGCAGTTTGTTGTTTCCAATATATGTTTTTTGCAAGTCTAAGGTCTTTTCCATCAATTTGTAGATCTTCAAGCATCCTTATCATGTTGACATGTCTCACTTTATCGAAAGCTTTTGTGTAGTCAATAAAGCAAAGGTGTAGATCTTTGTTTACTTCTATAGAACGTTCGATTACGGTTCTCAGTAAATACACAGCATTTACTGTACCCTGTCCTTCTACCGGTCTCTGTGGCTAAGGGCTTGCGAACGCGGTTTGTGAGCCCGTATACCCGAGTTCGAAACACAGCGGTGCTGGTTTTTTCGAAAAAGGTATAGGGGCCGGTCGTTCAGAAAGCAATGGCAAACTACTGAACGTAACACTTGCCTTGTACATCAACAGCAGCTGAAAATGCTGGTGTTGACTGTAAGGGATACGCAACAAATTTTTTTTTTTTTTCCTTCTACAAACCCACATTGTTCTTCTCCTATTTCAGGTTGTATTTGCCTCGTAAATCTGTGCATGATAATAATAATAATAAATAATAATAATAATAATAATAATAATAATAATAATAAACGGATGCCAGATTCTTTCAAGCAACAAATAAAAAACCGTATATTTATTCGAGAAATGAAACATTGGCAAAACATGATTTTAGAGGCACGTCATGTGGAGAAATACATTTGCTGACAACTGGTAAGATTGAGAGGAAAAGAGCCAGGGGACTGCAGAGAGATGAATACATGGATGGCTAGGCCACGCTAGGCCACGTGACATAATGGGGACACGAACCAGGCCTGGTCCAAGACCGCGGTGATTGTGTGAGTTGACCAGCTATGACCGTATCATGTGGCCCTAAAATCTGGGCCGCGGTGATGGCCGGAGATGACCAGCGACTAATTACTCGAATCAGTTGACCGTTTTCCTGTTTCTTTAGGGCCTTCTCGCTGGTGGTTCTGTCTGTCCACGGTATTCTTTGTGCTTGCCCCACAAACCACATTTCTACTGTCATTAGTTTCTCAGAGTGTTTCTTGTCTGTTTTTCACACGCATACAAGAGTATTGTTTCCATACGGCATTCTTCTTCTTCTTCTGCGTTCATCCGGAGTTTTTTCTTTTTTTCTTTTTCGGACGTGACTGTGTTGTGCCTGTTTACAGCACAGATGTGTTCTTGCGCCGTTAGGCCGACACATCCGACTTCTGCGGGCATTTGTTGACCGGGTTAACCTTCCCGGGACATATGGCATTCCAACACTCTTGTTCATATTGCAGTTGGCGTGTTCTTAAACATATGGTGTGCTGTTGCCGAGGTAAGCGGTTTAACCCCTACACTGGACGGCGGGACTAAAATGTTGACCTGTCGTACTTGACTTGGGGGAGTAAATTACAAGTACCTCTGAGGTCGGAGTTGGTTGGCCTGATGGCGAGGGACACTGTTAATAGGGAAAAGGGAAAACTAATCCATACGCAGAATTCATGTGTATGTTTTCCATCTTGCAAAAGGCTGTCTTTGCCATAGCGATTCTTGTTCTAATCTCTGCAAGCGATCTCCCATTACATTCTCTCTCTTATTTTAGAGTGCGTGTACGTGTGTCTTCTTTTGAAGTGCGTGCGTGTGTGTGTGTGTGTGTGTGTGTGTGTGTGTGTGTTCAGCTAGAGTGAGTGTGTGTGTGTGTTCATTTAGAGTGCTTGTGTGTGTGCGTGTGTGTGCGTGTGTGTGTGTGTGTGAGTGTGTGTGCGTGTGTGTGTGTGTGTGTGTGTGTGTGTGTGTGTGTGTATTTGTCTTCAGCTGTGCTTGTTTTATGAAGTGTGCTTTATAAATAGCACCTATTCTAAGACATCCAAACATCAATTGTCTCTCATCTTCTGTCTATTGCACTTTGCGGAATGGGATAGGGGGTCTCGAGTCTGAGGAATTACGGCCGCTGTCTGGTGCAGTCGCCGCGAACTGTGCAGCTTAGCGTTTTCTTTTGTTCCCCCCCCCCCCCCCCACCCTCGACAGAAACAAATCCACCACGTCACCGTGGACCCGGGTCATCCGAATGGGAGTCCGGCATCAAATCCACTCGGCCAGACACCTCTCTTATATCAACATTATCATCATCAAGTGCCCTTGCCAGCTGGCATAGGCGCTCACGGCTCTCCACAGATCTCGGTCCTTGTTTTTCTGGATCAACTCTGCTGATGATAATCCTCCAGGCCACCGTTTCAATCCATCCAGCATCATTTCTCTTGATCTGCCTCTGCATTTCTTCCCCTCGATCTTTCCTGTTGTCACGATGTTCTCCAATGCCTCTCTTCTCATCACATGACCGAAGAAAGCTGTTTGTCTATTTCTTATTGTTGTATATAATGTTCTAGTTTCATTAGCCTCTTTCAGGCAATCGTGGTTAGTTACTCTGGCAGTCCAAGGAGTTCGCAACATTCGTCTTAAAAACCACAACTCTGTTGCTTCTAATTTCTTCCTAATTTGTTCATTTACATTCCAAGATTCGCTGCCATACAGCAACACTGGTTCTATATAGCATTTCAGCACTCTCTTTCTTACACTCATTGATAGCGACTTATTGCATAAGATACTCTTCATTTTCTGAAATGCGGCTTTTGCCTTAATCTCTGAAGTACATCTTCCATCTGATGTTATAAATGCCCCTAGGTATTTAAAATTATCCACTTGGTTAAGAATTTTCCCTTCTATTTCTATGTCACATTTTGGTGTCACCATTTTCTTTGATATCACCATTGTTACTATTTTCTTGATATTCAAGTACAGTTCTTTCCTTGCACTCTCTGTTACGACAATGTCCAACAATTGTTGTAGGTCTGATGCATTATCCGCCACAAATACTGTGCCATCTGCATAGCGTATATTGTTTATATTATAACCTCCAATTAGTATTCCTGGTTTCTCTTTGATCTCTCTCATTATTACTCCGCTATCAAGGTAGAAGCTAACCGGTGACATGACAACCCTGTCATACTCCTAGCTTTATCTGTTCGTAACTACCCTCTCTATTTCCCATTTTAATTGCTGCCACTTGGTTCCAGTATATATATATATAAACATGGTACTGGTAACACAGCTAGGACTGGCCATTTCTGTGTTACCTGTACCAGAGATGGACAGTCCTAGAAACACACAGGCGTGCAGTCACATCACGAGAGATGGCATGTACGATCAGACACGCAGCTGGAACAACAAGAAGAGTTAGACAAATGAGAAACTAAGAACAAGTGCTGGGATAGCACCGATTACTGACTTTATAGAACAGCAATGAATGAAATGGTTCGGACATTTAGTTAGAATGGAACAAGATCAACCAGCGGCTAGAGGCGTTCTACCTGAGAACATCGGGAGACAAGGTGAGAAGACGACACGGGAAGACTTGGCTAGATTTGGGGGGGGGGGGGGGTGAAAGTAACATTGAAGAAATCAAATATGAGGTTAGCACAAGCAATAAGATAAGTGAACCCGACAATTAAACCCTCTTCTCTATGACGCTTCACGACGAAAGCAAGCGGACACAAGATGTCATGCTTCCTGTCAGAGTCTTGCATAACACAAGACAAGTAGCTCGTTTTCTGGCAAGTGTGAAGTAATATCAAACTATCAAATCACACGAAGTGAATATCCGAAAGTATTATTCACACGCTTTATTGACGCGTTGCATTAATTATCGTACAAACATCGCGCACTGACAATCTATAGCAATCATTTCAACATGAACAAGATCACTACAATACATAATAATACATGCAAGCAATAAACATCTCACTTACAGTTAAACTATACAAGCATTCGGCTCAGTCTCCCACTGTAGTACAGGCTAGCTCTCAAGGCAGATTCAAACTCAACTCGCATTCCCTTGCGACCTGTCCCTTCAACGATCTCAGCCCGTCTGCCAGTTCCTACACGCTTACACGCACACGTCAGCTGGTGTCCCCTGCACGGTTCACGGGGTGAACTCAATTGCTGTGCGTGGCTACCTATCCGGGCGTCGGTAACGACGCCGCGTTCTCTCTGCCGTGTTTACCATTACTCAGGGTTGCGTGTTGTTATGTTGTCTGGCGTTGGTACAGACAACGCGTCGCAACCTCGGATGTGAGACCTTGACACTCTCCACACCCCTTTTTCATGAAAGGATTTCCTTTCATGTACAATATATATCTAGGTGTTATTAAACATGTCAAAGTCGAACATTATACATTAACAATTATAATAAATATATACAGGTGAATAGTCAACAATATGTATACACCACTTATGTTGCACTATGAAGTACAACAGTCAAGTACAATCTATTTAATGGCCATTACCTCGCTGTGACCCAGCTAGTCCGGTAGGTATCGGCTAAACTGGCCCCTACCTCACAACCAAGAACAAAAATACTAAAATAATCAGGTCAAGCCGTGAGCATCTCCCTCTGAGATGACTCCTCCATCAGACCTCTATTTAGAGTTTCTAATGAAGGTCAACAGTTTTGGCAATATACTGTCCATATCTAAACGATGTTACATTGACATGTTATTTATCAAGCACACATGTTAATGGTTACAATACATATTTACATATCACCAACAATTTAGAATAATGTTCCCTGGTTATTATGCAGAAAATTTAGGAACAATAATTTATCGTCGTTTACAAGACAAATTACAATTGCAAACTCATTTCTTAGTGTCATAATTTGATCCTTATTGACAAATGTGCACAAAAAGTCACGTTTGTAAAGAAGCAATCAAGTTATGATGCTGAGATTACATCCTATACAAATCAACATATACAATTCCGTATATGGGAATATTTTAAATCACATTTTTAATACAACGTCATACATTTATATACTTTTAATAATATGCAAAAACTCGGAAGTATACAGCTGTACTATTACATGTGTTGTGATGTCATTCAAACAAAGCTGGTCCGTTCTTGATGGATCTTCTATAAACGGAGTAGTAGTTGTTACTATCAGCTGTTAGATCGTCTCTTCCGCCTTCTGCTCGGATTGTACTGTCGCAGTCATCTTTCGTACCTTGTTAAAACGTCTTGGGCACCTCGGTCTGGATACTTTAGGATTACCTCACGTTTTAGTGGCTTGGTAACTTCTTGGATCCTCTAGTGTTGTCCCGTGACACTTCTCTGTAGTGTCTGGTTGTTATAATATTTATTTACAATAATAATTACATTCTTTCTCATATCTCATAGTTATACAACACATTAGTTTACATAATACTGATTCCATTCTTTCACATACCTCACAATTATATACGCATTCATTCGCATGATAAGAATCACAATATGTACATAAGTTATATACATTGGGAGATACAATCTTTCCCATCACAATGGTGTACACAGCGTTACTGACACATTGTCACAATTGGCTGTGGTACTGAGCACTATCAACGTTGCAGTTTTATACACCCTCTGCACTGTGCTCTGGTGTCGACTGGGTATTAGGTTCGCTGTATGGACATCTCGACAAAAGGTCTGCAAGACAGTTTTGTGAACCTTTTATGTGGTTAACCTCATAGCTATAGTCCTGCAGAAGAAGGGACCATCTTGCCACCCTGCTGTTACTAGGCGTTCCTCTGGTAACAATTGTCAGCGGAGTATTATCTGTTTCAATAATGAAATGTTTGCCTAACAAAAATCTAGAAAGTTTACGTACCGAAAATACCATGGCAAGAGCCTCGAGTTCCGGTGTACTGTAATTTCGTTCGCTGGTGTTCAGTTTTCGAGAGACGTAGTATACTGGGTACAAGATTTGGTCGTGTTCTTGGAGAAGCACACCTCCAATGGCTACGGAGCTCGCATCACATCTTAATCTAAAAGTAATATTCAAATTTGGCAATTTCAAAATAGGTGATTTAGAAAAATAAGAAAGAATTTTCGTAAATGCTGGCCTTAAACATTCACTGTTTACAATCACATTGGGTTGTTTATTTGTTAGTAGATCAGTGAAACATTTGGTCAATTCAGCAAAATGAGGAATAAACTGTCTATAATAGTTTAACAAACCTAACACACTTCGCAACTGTTTCTTAGTTGTCGGAAGCGACAATTTCAAAATTCTGGACATGATGTTATCGTCAGTTGATATAAAGCCATTTGAGATCTTATAGCCCAAAAAAGAAATTTCCTGAAAGGCTATAACCACTTTGGAAGGTTTTACAGTCAGTCCATGATGTCTAATTCTGTCAAATGTCTGCTGTAGTGCTGTTATGTGCTCTGTCATGTCCTTTGTGTGTATGCAAATGTCGTCCATGTACCAAATGATGTTAGCAATGTCTGTCAGAAGAATTCTTGTCATTCTGACGAAGGTAGCTGGTGCATTGACTAATCCGAAAGGTAGTTTACACCATTCGTATAAACCCCAAGGTGTGGCAAATGCAGTCAGATGTATACTATCAGGATGTACAGCTATCTGCCAGTAGCCTTTTGTCATGTCAAGTTTAGTAAAATAACGTCAGTCAGATAGTTCAGTCAAGATGTCTTCACAGTTGCTCATTGGTTCTAAATCCAACTGTGTAATGCTGTTGAGCTTACGATAGTCCACACAAAGTCTAATAGTGTTGTCCTTTTTGCGTACCAAAACTATTGGTGAACAGAAATGAGATTGTGAACGTCGAATGATATGATTTGTTTCTAAATCAATGATTTCTTGATGTAGTTTTTCTTTATAGTGTATAGGGATGGAATATGGTCTACACTTAATAGGAACGTCAGATGTTAAGATGATTTGGTGTTGCACTAAATCTGTCTGTCCTGGGCTGTCCGAAAAGATCGTCCTGTAGTCTTGTATCAGTTGTCTGCAACTGTTAGTCTGTGTCTGTGTCAGGTTAGGATTTACCTTAATGTCTTGTAAGTTGGTCGTCGTGTCAAGACCTGGTGTTGGTATCTCGTCAGTGTCGTTGTCGTCCGTCTGGTCCACTATGGAGGTGCTTGCTGCAGTCTCTACTTGTTCGTCTTGCCTGTGGTGATAAGGTTTGAGCATGTTAATATGAAAAATCTTATGTTTGTCCCTAACTGCAATCTCGTAATCTACCGTCGAAATTTGTCGTAGCACTTTGAACGGTCCTTGCCAAGAGTCAGTTAGGAGATGTCTATCACTTGGCAAAAGAAGAAGCACGTCCTGTCCTGGCGTCAGTGTAATAGTTCTATTTCCTCTGTTAGCATATTGTCGGTAAATAGCTCCTGATTTTTGGAGAGCTTCTTTGGCTAATATACATGATTTCATAATTCTATCACGCAATGATGTTACATGTTCATATGGTGAAATGGGTATAGACACAGTTGTACTTCCAGTCAACACAGATTCATACAGAGATAATGGGCCGCGTGGTTGTGCACCATATAACATTTCGAATGGTGAGAACCCAGTGCTGGAATGGGGCACTTCCCTATATGCAAACAAAATGGCAGGCAGATAAGTATCCCAATCTTCAGGATGTTCTTGGGTTACCTTAGAGAGCATATGTTTCCTATCGCCATTAATCTTTTCTACTATACCGGTGGAATGTGGGTGATATGGACTATTGAAGCATTGTTTAACACCCAACATTTTGGTAAAGGCTTGTGTAGCCGAGGAAATAAATTGGCTACCCCGATCTGAAAGGATGGTATCAGGGAATCCTACCCTCGCAAAAATATGAAAGAACACTTCCATGATGTCGTTGGAAGTTATGTTCTTCATTGGAATCGCTTCTGGCCAACGAGTACATAGATCAATGATTGTTACAATGTATCTATTACCTTTAGATGTAATATGGTTCAGAGGACCAACTATATCGACCGAGATCTTTTCAAACGGTCTACTAGCCAAATCAGTAACTTGCAATTCAGCTTGTGGGTGTTTACCCTTTTTGACAAGCTTTTGACAGATGTCACACGATCTGCAATACTGTTTGGTATCGTTGCAAAACTTTGGCCAATAAAATTGAGTAAGTAATCTTGCTCTAGTTTTAGCATAAGCCATGTGTCCTGCAAAGGGTATGTCATGAGCTATATTCAATGCTTGCTTGCGGTTTTCTAACGGTAGCACTGTTTGTTCTATAGTGCTGGAACCTTTGGTGTAGTACCGTGTTAGAATTCCGTTCTTGAGAGCAAAGTACCATTGAGCATTCTTTGCTACTCTTGGCTTTTGGCCTATAAGTTTAAAATACTTTTGCAGAGATCGATCGGCTTTCTGAGATGTTATAAACGTCTCCCTTGTTGTCTCAGGAGATGTTACAACAGGACTTACTCGTTGTAAAGCCTCTGTTTGATCGATTCGATCTTGCATCTGTGCAGTAGATCGAGTTACTGCGTTTACTACATTACAACGATCATTCTCATCACACATTGATGTTACATTCACACAATTACATGTATATTCTGGCATAGCCAGGTTGGTATTTGTACATTCATTTACAGGTGGTAATACATCATGAATGGTGATTGGTGATGAAGGTGAAGTGGTAGTATCGATATTACAACTGACAGATGATGTATTGATGTCATGTGGTATATCATTCACTTCAGGAAGGTTTCCAATAATAATATCACAGCAAGGATTTGTTAATGCTGCGCATTTCACCTTTCCTGTAAGGAATGGTGTAGTTATATATGCCCACGCAAGTGGATACTTCTCTATGTTCCCTGAGAATGTCCTGCATGTGACATATTTACCACTATATTGTGTTGGTAAAATATAATCTCTCTTTACACCAATGAGAGTACTTCCGCTATCACGTAAAACTGTGGCAGGTTTACCATTAACATACCCCTGGTGGATGTTCAGTCTACCTTTGGAGTTTACTACAGAATTGGCCTCCTCACTGGTAATAGGTATAGAATGGCCGCATGTTAACACGCCATCCTCATGAAATTGATCACAAATGGTACATTTTTCCTGATGGAATACCTCAATGGAATGTGCCGAGTTTACTGGGTGATCTTGTACACTTTCATCTTCTGACGAAGAAATGTCAAACATGGCTGCATTAGCCCTTTTTGTCATTGACTTGGCTTTACAATCTTTACGCCAGTGACCAAAAGCCTTACAAAGGTAACATTTTGTAAGTTTTTTGTAGTTCTTCCTCTCTTTCTCTTGCTTAGAAATGTAATTATGCAAGTAAGCAGTGTACCCAGGATGTTGGTCGCACATATCATGCTCATTGTGTGCATAGTTGCAATATTTACACTGATATAATTTCTCTGCAGTTTGCCTATAAGGTCTTTGTTTGCTATTTGACCCTGCCTGATATTTGCCATATGTAGCTGCTGCTACAAAGTCTGTGCTGGTCAGACCACTAGAGAAACAATGCTTATTGGCTGCAAAATAACCAGAGCCACGACTTTCAATCTGTTGAACACTTTCACACTGACATTCCAACAAAAATTTAGAAAAGGGGGCTGGGAGAGATGCAATAATCTTATCTCTCAACATAAGGTCAACCAATTTGTCATAACTTCCATTTACTTTAGCTGCTGACAGCCATTTAGAAAAAATATTTTGAATTTCTGAGATGTAATCAGAGAACGTGTGTGTTGGCTTAGGAGACAACTTCCTAAACTGTTCTCTATAACCTGATTCATCTAGCAAAAAATGTGACATAATTTTTGCTTTAATGTAAAGATAATCTTCTTTCAGGTCATTTGGGATAGACTCTATGACTTTAAGAGGTTCCCCAGAAAGACTTCTTACATATACTATCCCCCATTCAGGTTTTGGGATTTTGTAATGATCCATAACAAATTCAAAATTTTGGGTGAATGCTGCTATGCAATCACCTGTGTTGTAACTTCTGATCAGACCTTGGTACTTCTTATGAGGTTGATCTTTGTCTGTTTCTCTATTCCCTTTCTCTTTAGAAAATTCAGCTTTTAGCTGTTCAATTTTCAGTTGTGTTTCTTGCTCTTCTTTCTTACTTTGTGCTAAGATCTCAGCTTGCCTCACTGCAGCTTCTGACTGTTTTAAAGCAGCTTCTGATTGTGCTTGTTGAAGCTTAGAGCAGCATCTGATTGTGCTTGTTGAAGCTTTAAAGCAGCTTCTGAGTCTGCCTCTTTATTTTTCAGAGCAGCTTCTGCTTGTGCCCGTTGAAGCTTTAAAGCAGCTTCTGAGTCTGCCTCTTTACTTTTCAGAGCAACTTCTGATTGCTTTAATGCCCTTTCGGCCGCTCTCTCATCCCTCTCACTAATTTGCTCTTGTTTCAAAAGATATTCTGCATATTCACTTTTACTCCATGTTCTCAATCCCTCACCAGACATATTCATTTTTAAACCCATTTCAATGAAATCGTTTAAAGAAGACATAATGAACAATAGATATGATGGAATAAATATAAACAAAATTACTTATGATGTTAGTAAGTTACAAATATTTATAGCACAGTTAATGTCCAAAGCCAGACTAACGAAAGTATAAAGAAAGCTGGAAAAAAATTTTATACTCAAGTAATCCTTGGGTACTGTGCTGTTCAGTGGTGCTCGAAATCACACTGGAACGTCTTTCGGGTTGACGCACAAAAAATTTTTGAAGTTCACCAGACTCAGGTAAAGTTGTCACAAAAACCCTGTACTTTTTAAACTAAACGAAATTAGAACGTTTGTAAATGTATGGTGTGTGTAATGTCACTGAAGTCTGTAAAGGTTTGTATGCTGTCAAGTATTATTGTTAGTCGTTACCACAATCAACAACTTTCACGCTCACACTACCTCTACTCAATGACATTCAAGGGCACGGCCGCCATTTTGGATTTTAGGTACAAGATTTGTTGAATTTAGTGCTAAGTCTGAAGACGCCTCGGTTGGCTTCAAATAATATCTTCACACTTATAATTTAATTAGCTCAACTCTATTAATTCGTTACTTTACCTTAATCTATGACTTGCGCACTTCTATCGGCATGTTCACATTCGCTTCAAACTCGGACCCAAAAAAATTTATACGTTCGCATTAGATTCAAAACCCGGACGAAAGCCACCACATTCGCACTTGTCAGAGTCTTGCATAACACAAGACAAGTCGCTCGTTTTCTGGCAAGTGTGAAGTAATATCAAACTATCAAATCACACGAAGTGAATATCCGAAAGTATTATTCACACGCTTTATTGACGCGTTGCATTAATTATCGTACAAACATCGCGCACTGACAATCTATAGCAATCATTTCAACATGAACAAGATCACTACAATACATAATAATACATGCAAGCAATAAACATCTCACTTACAGTTAAACTATTCAAGCATTCGGCTCAGTCTCCCACTGTCGTACAGGCTAGCTCTCAAGGCAGATTCAAACTCAACTCGCATTCCCTTGCGACCTGTCCCTTCAACGATCTCAGCCCGTCTGCCAGTTCCTACACGCTTACACGCACACGTCAGCTGGTGTCCCCTGCACGGTTCACGGGGTGAACTCAATTGCTGTGCGTGGCTACCTATCCGGGCGTCGGTAACGACGCCGCGTTCTCTCTGCCGTGTTTACCATTACTCAGGGTTGCGTGTTGTTATGTTGTCTGGCGTTGGTACAGACAACGCGTCGCAACCTCGGATGTGAGACCTTGACACTTCCCATTCTTCACATGGGATTTGTATACTTCCCATTCTCTACATGGCATGTGTATACTTCCCATTCTCTACATGGGATGTGTATACTTCCCATTCTCTACATGGGATTTGTATACGTCCCATTCTCCACAAAGAATGTGCATGCTTCTCACACTTAACGTATTCACGGTGTGCAGTGAGTGGTTGTTGAAAGTGCACTAGTCCAGGAACGGGTTTTACCTGCACGTGAGTGATATTACTTCTCACATCTGTCATGTAGGGATCTCGGTCTCTCACGTCCCGTGGCACTGTCCTGTCTTGTGTCATGACACTGCTGTCTTGATGTTACCCGTGCTCACAGTCACATGACCCGCTGTCCCCCAACCTGTCACGTGACCTCTGTAAAAGTCCCCTCTTACACATAGACGTATTCGGTAGATGGCGAGAGCTGCATGTATTTATAACCCAGGTCGGCACTCGAGTCCAGATGTGCTCAATGTGCAACACCGGCCGCCTTTAGTTCCCAAGGTATTTCCTGGTAGCAATGCTAGGCTGAGTGGAGCGGTGAGTGCAGGTTCGTGTTACAAAATACACCTGGATGCGAGTTCACACAGATGATGGCGTTAGAATATGCCTGGGACTGGGCCTGTGTGTTTGAGCTCTCATGCCATGAGTTATGTCCTGAATCCCTCCCACACAGTTGAACATCCCCTGGGAGGGAGGAGAGCGGTTGGGAGTGGGGGTCGCCAGCATCCAGGCGATCTCCTCGCATCTACAAGCATACTGTACCTGGCCTAAGTCTGTCTCCGTGTGAGGGATGTCTGTCTTGGTGTGAGGGACGTCTGTCTCGTGTGAGGGATGTCTGTCTCAGCGTGAGGGATGTCTGTCTCTGTGTGAGGGTTTAATACCCTCTGTGTATCTTCGTGCTGGTCCTCCTGTAATGTCCTCTGTCCACATTTGTGCTTGTCCTTCTGTAATGTCCTCTGTCCACAGCCGTGCTGGTCCTCCTGTAATGTCATCTGTCCACATTCGTGCTGATCCTCCTGTAATGTCCTCTGTCCACAGTCGTGCTGGTCCTCCTGTAATGTCCTCTGTCCACAGTCATACTGGTCCTCCTGTAATGTCCTCTGTCCACATTTGTGCTGGTCCTCTTGTAATGTCCTCTGTCCACATTCGTGCTGGTCCTCCTGTAATGTCCTCTGTCCACAGTCGTGCTGATCCTCCTGTAATGTCCTCTGTCCACATTCGTGCTGGTCCTCCTGTAATGTCCTCTGTCCACTGCCGTGCTGGTCCTCCTGTAATGTCCTCTGTCCACATTCGTGCTGGTCCTCCTGTAATGTCCTCTGTCCACAGTCGTGCTGGTCCTCCTGTAATGTCCTCTGTCCACATTCGTGCTGGTCCTCCTGTAATGTCCTCTGTCCACATTTGTGCTGGTCCTCCTGTAATGTCCTCTGTCCACATTCGTGCTGGTCCTCCTGTAATGTCCTCTGTCCACATTTGTGCTGGTCCTCCTGTAATGTCCTCTGTCCACATTCGTGCTGGTCCTCCTGTAATGTCCTCTGTCCACAGCCGTGCTGGTCCTCCTGTAATGTCCTCTGTCCATAGTCGTGCTGGTCCTCCTGTAATGTCCTGTGTCCACATTTG
Source organism: Cepaea hortensis (assembly GCA_963921405.1). NCBI lineage: Eukaryota > Metazoa > Mollusca > Gastropoda > Stylommatophora > Helicidae > Cepaea > Cepaea hortensis. The sequence goes on along the minus strand of OY992894.1, from coordinate 2,570,681 downwards.
TGCTGGTCCTCCTGTAATGTCTTCTGTCCACATTCGTGACGGTCCTCCTGTAATGTCCTCTGTCCACATTTGTGCTTGTCCTTCTGTAATGTCCTCTGTCCACATTTGTGCTGGTCCTCCTGTAATGTCCTCTGTCCACATTTGTGCTGGTCCTCCTGTAATTTCCTCTGTTCACATTCGTGCTGATCCTCCTGTAATGTCCTCTGTCCACATTCGTGCTGATCCTCCTGTAATGTCCTCTGTCCACATTTGTGCTGGTCCTCCTGTAATGCCCTCTGTCCACAGCCGTGCTGGTCCTCCTGTAATGTCCTCTGTCCACATTTGTGCTGGTCCTCCTGTAATGTCCTCTGTCCAAATTTGTGCTGGTCCTCCTGTAATGCCCTCTGTCCACAGCCGTGCTGGTCCTCCTGTAATGTCCTCTGTCCACATTTGTGCTGGTCCTCCTGTAATGTTCTCTGTCCACATTTGTGCTGGTCCTCCTGTAATGTCCTCTGTCCACATTCGTGCTGGTCCTCCTGTAATGTCCCCTGTCCACATTCGTGCTAGTCCTCCTGTAATGTCCTCTGTCCACAGTCGTGTTGATCCTCCTGTAATGTCCTCTGTCCACATTCTTGCTGGTCCTCCTGTAATGTTCTCTGTCGACAGTCGTGCTGATCCTCCTGTAATGTCCTCTGTCCACATTCGTGCTGATCCTCCTGTAATGTCCTCTGTCCACAGCCGTGCTGGTCCTCCTGTAATGTCCTCTGTCCACATTTGTGCTGGTCCTCCTGTAATGTCCTCTGTCGACATTCGTGCTGATCCTCCTGTAATGTCCTCTGTCCACAGTCGTGCTGATCCTCCTGTAATGTCCTCTGTCCACATTCGTGCAGGTCCTCCTGTAATGTCCTCTGTCCACATTTGTGCTGGTCCTCCTGTAATGTCCTCTGTCCACAGTCGTACTTATCCTCCTGTAATGTCCTCTGTCCACATTCGTGCTGGTCCTCCTGTAATGTCCTCTGTCCACAGTCGTGCTGGTCCTCCTGTAATGTCCTCTGTCCACATTCGTGCTGGTCCTCCTGTAATGTCCTCTGTCCACAGTCGTGCTGGTCCTCCTGTAATGTCCTCTGTCCACATTCGTGCTGGTCCTCCTGTAATGCCCTCTGTCCACATTCGTGCTGGTCCTCCTGTAATGTCCTCTGTCCACATTCGTGCTGGTCCTCCTGTAATGTCCTCTGTCCACATTCGTGCTGGTCGAGCTGTGTCTCTTGTGCCAGGAACCATCCTTTCCATACTTGTCCTCTCGAAATCAGTGTCACGTTTACCATGGGCAGTGTCACATTTACCATGGACAGTGTCACGTTTACCATGGGCAGTTTATTTCAGTCCCAGAGACCTGATGTTGTCATTTCTAAACCAGTGTCACGTGTACCATTGGCAATGTCACGTTTACCATGGGCAGTTTATTTCAGTCCCAGAGATCTGATGTCATTTCTAAACCAGTGTCACGTGTACCATTGGCAGTGTCACGTTTACCATGGGCAGTGTACGAGGGTAAGTTAATAAGTAAGTCACAAATGGCTGTAGAAAAATAACTAAATATGATAACATCTTGAAACCAGTTTATTTATATACATACATTGTCCCTTTATTTCTCAACATAATTTCCACCAACGTTGATGCACTTATCCCATCGTTTTATCAGTCCTACCAAACCGGCTGCATAGGACTGCGTGCTCTGTTTTCTAAACTACGTTTTCACTTCACTTTCAACTTCGGCGTTATTCGCGAAATGTCTCCCTCCAAGGTGGGTTTCAGTGGACTTAGCCCCTAGCAATTTCCCGTAAATCAGTGCATAGCTGGGTAGAAAAGTTACGAAGGCGAGTCAATAAGTAAGTCACAGAATTGTGTGGGATGACAGGTGAATGAAAACAAAGCACGCAGTTCTATGCAGCCGGTTTGGGTGGACTGATAAAACGATGGAATAAGTACATCAATGTTGGTGGAAATTATATTGAGAAATAAAGGGAAATGTATGTATTAAAATAAACTGGTTTCAAGTTGTTATCATATTTAGTTATTTTTCTACAGTCATTAAGTTACCCTCGTATTTCAGTCCCAGAGACCTGATGTTGTCCTCTCTAAGCGAGTGTGACATTTACCATGGGCAGTGTATTCCAGTCTCAGAGACCTGATGTTTACGAGTCAGGGTTCTGTCATGCTCAGATCTAGATATCTGAATCCGGCCTGTACCTGATCAACGTATTCCAACCAGGCCTATTCTAACCAGAGCTATTCTAACCAGGCCTATTCCAACCAGGCTTAATTTAACGATGGTTGTGCAATTCTGAACCTCAATTCTGTCTGTACAGAGATTGTGGGACAAGTGATTTGAGTATGTCTGTACAGAAACTGTGAGACAAGTGACTGGGGCATGTCTGTACAGAAACTGTGAGACAAGTGACTGAGGCATGTCTGTACATAAACTGTGAGACAAGTGGCTGGAGTATGTCTGTACATAAACTGTGAGACAAGTGACTGGAGTATGTCTGTACATAAACTGTGAGACAAGTGACTGAGGCATGTCTGTACATAAACTGTGAGACAAGTGGCTGGAGTATGTCTGTACATAAACTGTGAGACAAGTGACTGGAGCATGTCTGTACATAAACTGTGAGACAAGTGACTGGAACATGTCTGTACATAAACTGTGAGACAAGTGACTGGAGCATGTCTGTAATTACAGCAGATTGATAGCCGATGTGTTCCACGTCATAATTAAGCACATTAATGTTTGTTTAAATGGTGCAAATTATTGGTGTTGGACAATTGTGACAGCGGGAAATTGCGGGACGCATGATTGCGCTCCACACTGCGAGGTTTCTGGGCTAAAGAAAAGACACACAACTATAGGGTACACGTCAAATCGAAGTTGTTATTGCGGGTTTGAAACCAAGAATCGTTTAGCAAACACTTAAATAGTCTATATTCTGCGGTTATAATGGCAGACATACATATATTCGTGCTAGTTTCTTTTAATGTCTTTCTTTTTAGCGTTTGATTCAAACTTGGCGTGTTTAATTCGCTCGGTTCCCGGCCTGGTTTGGCTCTGTTGATGAGCAGACTCGGCTGGAAGGTTATAATTATCGTGCTGTAGGGAAACATGTGGTTACAGCTGCCTGTCGTTGATTTCCGTGTTGTAGTTAAACTTTTATACACTCTCTGTCTCAGTTTCTGCTCTCTCTCTCTCTCTCTCTCTCTCTCTCTCTCTCTCTCTCTCTCTCACTCGCTCGCTTTCTCTATCTCCCTCTCTCACTCTCCCCCTCACTCTCTCTCACTCTATCCCCTCTCTCACTCGCTCTCTTTCTCTCTCTTTCTTTCTCCTCTCTCTACTCACTCCTTTCTCTCATTCGCTCTCTCTGTCACTCTCTCCTTCTGTCACTTTCTCCTCTCTCTCTCTCTCACTCGCTGTCTTTCTCTCTCTCTCCACCCTCTCTCTCTCTCTCTCTCTCTCTCTCTCTCTGTCTCTCTCTCCTCTCTATCTATCCTCTCTCTTTCTCTCATTTTCTCCAATCTTTCTTTACTCTCTCGCTCACTCTTTCCGCTCTTCCATTCTCTCTGTTACCCCTCTCTCCTCATTCTCTCTCACACGTTCTCACTCTGTCTCACTCTTTCCTCTCTCTCACTCTGTCTCATTCTTTTCTCTTTCACTCTATCTCACTCTCTTATATCTCACTCTTTCCTCTCTCTCTTGGACAGTGTCACGTTTACCTTGAACAGTGCTTACTCTTTCTCTCTCTATCACCGCTATCCCCTCTCCAAATCATCTCTCTCTCACTCGTCCTCTCTCTCACTCTCTCTTCAACCCCGACTGACTACAACCCCGGCTGGCCTTAACCCCGGCTGACCACAACCCCAGCTGACTACAACCCCGGCTGACTACACCCCCGGTTGGCTACAACCCCGGCTGACTA